>DWHK01002168.1:0-10227 GCA_018247855.1 Graphium androcles
ATATATATATATATATACCTGCAGTTTTACCCGCTTGATCTTTTTTGCAAATTTTGTTAACAATTTTATGGGTTTTAATTTTTTTACATTGAACTCTAATTGTTTTCTGTAATAAAAGTAGAATAACTTACTCCTGTCATTAGCTGTCTGCCAGTTCAAGTCCTGTTAAAATCGGTTCAGTTGATGATTAGCTGACTAAACATACAGACAAAAATTTTAGCGGCACATTACTTTTATATGCATTTAGTTATATGCTCTTATTTTAAGGTTACAAACGGAAACTTCAATTTTATTTATATGTATGGATAATATTATCGAGTATTTCAGAATTTATTGAGTATCAGATAATAACATCAATAATAACAGATAAGTGGGAATATATAACAACCTACCCTGCATGGGAATATAATTTTGATAAAAGATCATTAATGCATAGGATCTATGTATAATTAAATATATTTAACAAATAGCTTCTGTTATTTAAAAAATAGTTTTGATATGAATTTTTAATATTCTATTGACAATCCAAACACAACTCTCGGAGTAGAGGAATCATCAAATATAATTCTTCGTAAATTCAGTTGCGATCGTCGAAAAGTGTTTTTGATTTAAGACTGCCGATATTATAATTTAGAGATCTAGATATAAAAGACCTTTACAACAATGCCTAAAGTATCAGTTACATTCCTTTTATTAAAAGACGGACCCCGGCTACCTTCCTCACAAGACGTAATTGAAATATATACGTGTTTTGTGTTAATCTTTTTTTTAGGAAATACGAAAAACCAGCAAATGACTCATGTAATGGTATATGATTCCGTTGCCCATACATGATGTAGAGAGTTGATAAAAAGAAGTGCGTTTACGAAACGCAAAAGTTTACAAGTATAAATTAGAAATTAACAATAACTAAAAATTGTAATAAAAAATATAAATACAATAACAAAAATAAATAATTAAAAATAAACAACGAATATTTACTTAATGTAATTTTTCGTTTTTGTCAATAAATGTTTTTATTATTTTTATTATTATCTATAACTGTCAGGGGCTGATGATATCCTGTGAACAGATTTTGTGGAATCATCATTAATAATATTCTAGTAGCTAATGTTACTATATCTATAAAGTAATATTTAAAACAAAAAATCAATAGCGGTTCAGCCAAAAATCAATATCCGGTGGGACGCCACAGATACACATTTACAAAAATAATTCTTCTTTAAAATATTACTACTTGAGGTCGTTTTTTAAAAGGTCGTCCATTATATAGTTCGTAGGAATGAAAAACATCACGCCATTAAACAAACTTAGCGCGTTTTGTAGCCGTCTTCTCTAGCTTCGTCGTCTCCAAGCGCGCAATCACAAGCGGTCAAGTCGTTTAGAAGCAGCAAGATCACTAACAGACCATCTGTGATTATGTACAGATATGGACGCACTTAAATATCCCCAGGAACGATTATTTAATGTAAATATAATGTCATAATCGCCGTGCAGCCAACGTGCTTTATGGTCGCAACTTATCTAGCCCTGGATCTTACGTGTTTGCATTCTAACGCTGCAAGTTGATGCCGGGAACAGTTATAAAATATGGCCCTGACTCGATATTGTTTATTTCCTCCATATGGCATGCACAGTTAACTTCATCTGAATTAGAAAGCATTATGCAACGGCATCCAGCTATTTTCACCATCTTCTAGTGGACAGCGGAATATAGTTTATATTCCGCGAGGTTATCCTACAAATTTTTAAGTTATGTTCGAATAAGAACATGATTTAGAAACAGAAAAAATATACAACAACAGCTGAATTACGTTTACTAAAATTACAACAATATAAAACACCTAAAATGCTTCTAAAAATAAGTAGAAGTGAAGGTGTTGCATCACATCACTTTCGATGATAAGAAAATTGCTTGACTTGTGACCTTATACAAAAGATTAGTAATAATTTTTATGCTTCATTGGCCTATATTACAGGTAGACTATACAAGCAAAAAAAAAAGCAACCGTATTTTTAACGTGAAATAACTGTAACCAATGTCGCTGCATCATCTTGTTCACCATAAATTAAAGAACACGGAACAACCAAATTGGAGTTCATTCTTATCTTGTATCTTTCATATATATGATGTGTTGGGACATGAATGTAAACATATTGAGAAAGCGGATTAAATTATCATCTGCTTTATTCCGAAGTTGTCCATCTGATAACTGAGGCAGAAATCTGTTTATCAGGAGCAGAGAGATCTGTTTACTGGTCCTAATATGACGCAAAACTCAGTTTTTCGTTTGCAATTCACGCGCCAACAGATAAGCGGTACAAATAAACATTAAAGGTGGATCGCTGTACCAATTGGCGGCCAGATCCTCTAGCTCTAGAGAGAAAACCTTATTTAACATTAAAAATGGTGAATTTCTTATTAGGCCGTTATATTACTGCGGTTTAGGAGGACTGTTGATGCAATATAATAATAACAGTCGATACATGTACATAAGTCGGTAGAATTTCGGGTCATTATTTATAATGACTAACCGAAATTTCGGTTTCGGCTGGTTTCGGCCAAGAAATCTATTTTCGGCAATTAATCGGCCGAAACTTTCGACCGCACCGAAACTAAACCGACCGCCGCGCTGTCAATTTGCTAAATTATTACATTTTATCTTTGTGGAAATAGATTTTTATGATTAATAGCTTATTACATTATATACCTAGATATATTACACAATCGAATCAGTGTGATAACTAGATAAAACCAAAGTGCCAAATGAAAGATCTCAAAAAGTATATGTCAAAATAATCTGAATAATATTGCGAACATAAAAATTTATATTGAATTAAGAGTCTATATTTTATGTCTAACTATAATTGAATGTAGTTTTGAAGTCTTTACTTTAACATTTTTATTAAATATAATCATATACGTAAAACAAAATATTAATGACATATGTAAATATATGTTACATACTTTAATATTTTTTTAATTTTATTTAATATCTTAACTATCTGTTTGTATGTGCATACAAATTTATTTTTCTAAGTCTTCTATTATACGCTGAAAAAGATTTCAGTGTATAATAGAAATTTTAAACATGTTTAAATAAGTTCCCTTTCCGGTTTCGGCTAAAAAGCCTGTTTCGGCCGAACGCTAAACATAAGATACTCTTATTACCGTGAATGTTAGTACAAATCTTCGGCAAAACCAAACCATATATATAATTATTGAATTACTGCAACACGCAAAAGTTGCAGTAATTCAATAATTGCGTATAATTATAATTACGTAGTCTTAATCTTAATTTGTTTTATGACAAAATTTTGCACATTCACACGTCAGGATAGAGTCTATAGATTACCTCACATCCAGAAACAAATACTGTTTCTTAGTGTATATAGGAAAATATCTTCTAGTTATTTTTCTACCCCTTCTCTACAATATTATCACACGACTACGACGAAGCCAAATGGAGCGTGATTTCAGTCTGTATGAACTATGTAGCACTTATCTACTTGTCATAACTTGACAAATGATGCGTCATTCGAAGCGTTTTAATCCTAGATTTAGAATGTTCAAGATAAACCATGCCAAAAACGATTAACAAACAAATCCATAAAATATAAAATCGAACGCAAGCAAGCAGGACGCTATCGCCTCTTGCTCGTAAAAACATTGACACATGAGTTTTTTATCACTCGTCTCTTTCCTTCTTACTGAACGTACTTAATGACAATGGTTTCTCGCTTCATCAATCTTTGGATTATAAGTCTATGGTCTTGATCGTCCGCTGGTAATAGATTGTGATGTAATATTAAATTGCAAGTGGCGACCTCTAGAGGGCTAAAGTCATGAATTTGAGAACAATTCATATTTGAAAGATGCCTTAGATAGAACTTTCACAAACTTTTCAAAATGCGATTGTTACTTAGTCGTGTTTTAGTTTTTTGGAACTTATACTTGTATTTCTTCCATTTGCCCTGTGATGCTAAGTAACGACTTCAGTATAGATACGTATATATACATTTATTTTGATGTGCATATTTTAAGCACTATCTAATATATAGAGTTGTGCGTGAGTTCTGGAAACGAAAAAACTGATAACATAATTAAATTGACACTTTTTTATATTATTTAAAAGTTTTTGTTCAATCGACTGTTATATATTTTTTAATCTTAAATAAACAGTGAAAAACCTATTTGTGGAAGTAACGCCTTTGGTATTCTTAACGTATGATTGAAATTGTTGATGTATAAAACATAAATCTAGATAACGAATGATTAAGCCTACAATCAACAATGCAGGACTTTGCGTTATACAAGGAATAACAATTTTTTTACGTTAAATATGGTCACATCGCTGCGGTTGGCAGTGCACCTAACGCCTATAAACTACGCGTTTTAAATCATTAACATTTTTGGTTTAATTTTTCCAAAAGATAATAGTAATTGATTTGAAATTTGTGACTTGGTTTTTATCGTGACAATGCTTCTTTCATCAATATTTTTGACACTAAGATTAGGAAGTAGTATTAAGATTGACAGATATATTGTGCCGTTTATTATGCCGCCAGCATTAACTCCGACTTGTTCATTAGTTTTTCTCTTGTGCAAAATTAATAAATAGCTGATAAACAAATACACTGGAACCTAAAAAAATGTACCTAGTTATTACTTTATTACTGTTTTCATGGTTCAATTTTCTAGACTTGCCTGAATTCGAAGTCTTCTCTGTCTGTTTGTAAATTCACCCCAAAAGGTTATTAACAAGAATTTGATACGATAATAAGTGAGTATATCTATATGATATTTTCACTTCTAAATAGTCCAAAAAAATCGATGCGGGTTATGTCATGGGCGTACCGTAATAAAAAGCCTAAACACGAACAGGCGACATGAGAGCTAGACGATTGCAACCAACCTCTTGAAACAAAGAAAACGGCGATAATTATCGTGAGACATTAAAACGTCTTAAAACTAAACTACTTGTTAACAAGACGATTGATGCTTAAGCACGTTGTGTGCACTCGTGAGCACTTGCGTATTTTTCGCACGCATCTCGAGTCCGCTCTACGCACACAAACAATTCATGATAATGCTTGCAAAACCCTTCAGTTTTGTAAGAGCTACGTATATTTGATAGTTGAACTAAAACACTTCAAATATTATTTGACGATATTCAAAATTACGTATTTACATAAACATGTTTTCTAGTGATCCAACAAATCTGCTATGCACTAAAAATGCTGGCTGTATGGACTTGGACTTGGACTTTAAAAGAACGACCTAGCAACATTAATTTTGCTTTAAACCTCTTTGATAATTTTTCGATCCTCGTAGGCTACGGACATAGCCACAACAAGTGGTATAAATAAGTAGACCGAACTAATGAACTCATATTTTTAACATTTACTATTTCTGTAGCCTAATTTTTTTTATCTCTTCGTCACCCTAGAGTTTACTGGTAGATAATGCCATCGGCATTGAGTCCGCCTTTGTACTGTTTTTATGTGTATAAAGATTAAATAAATATAAATGCTTAGATTTATGTTAGCTATGATTTTGATAAATTAATGATATTACTTCATCTATCCTTTATGCTGCTGCCTCCGTGGCCTAGTGGTATAGGGCCTTGCTTTACAAACCGGAGGTCGTGGATTTGAATCACGCGAGAAGTCAATGACTCGATGTTTGTTGTTCCTCAGTTGGGCTAGGGCAATACGGACTGATCACCAGATTGCCTAAAATTTAATATGTCGGTCCTGTTCGTCAAGATCAACTTTGATAGTCCTAAAAGTATGTCAGTGCTTTAAATAACTTGACAATTAATCTATCCATCAAATTCAGTGCCATGACAAAGGGGTTGCGAAGGTCTGTAAAAAAAACTGATATTCAAGTAATATCAAGTTAGATTGGAAACTAATTCCAAAATATATTTGGGAATAGGTCTAGGAAAAAGAAGAAGAAGACTTCGTCCCTTCTTTCACTTTAAATTGTTTTTTTAATCTTGTAATTAGACATACCGAAACATAGTCCTTATATTTATGTTTAAGATACACAGTAGTCTTTACACCAGTATTTATGAATGATAATATGGGAAAGAATGGAGCGGGTTTAATTCCTTGAGATGTCCTTCGTTACTCTATATTAAGGCAATGTAGTAATGACGAAATATTTTCCTTTATCGCTAGCGCTGTTATCATGTTTGCCCTGGCTTGTCGGCGTCCCTTGTACAGGACGATGGTTGAGTGTCATTAATGATTTTACAGAGGTTATCTAGATATGCAAACTCATTATTTAAATAATACCGATCTACTTTGATTTACGCCAAACAAGCTATGAAAATATCAATGTTAGTAATAAGAAATGAATGGGCTTTCTATTCAATTAGATCAAAAATAGGATTAGAACTTGAGTAAGACATACATTAATTACAATCTAAAAATCTTAGATTTTGTTATATTTGTTTTGTGGCTGACTTTTTACAGTTTGATAATTTTTTCGCGCAGTCATTTTTTTTTCCGGTGCCTTCGTGCTTCAGTTTTTCATCGTGTAGTAGTTAGCCATGTTTAGGCAGTTCAGCAGATTAGTGATAAAGCAATGTGGAAATAGAATGCGATCCTAGAAATGTGTAAGTTTACCACTGATCAAATTCATGAAATAGTGGCAGTACAAAAATTTATTGATATTTTGAATGAAAATTTAATTAAACCAATCGAATTAACTTTATGAACGTAGTTACCATAAAACTCGTTGAAAGGTCCTACGCGTTCTTAAATTAAGGGCCAAGTAATGCACATGAATAATTTCTTCACACCTTTGCTTGCATTTTCTCTGGTAGCTGCTTAAGACAGGTCCAAATTGCCTGACAGGTGGTAGTGTTTAACTGTTTGGAAAATTGCCTACATTGAATGAATTATTTAGACTCGGACTAATGTTGCTTGCAAAATGTTACTGCCTAGTATAATAAATAATTCAGTAACGAATGTTTAGTCTAACGAAAAAGTAGTTGATGAAACGTTGTCCCAAACATCTGCCCCTCAACGGTCAGAAGGGTCACCGTCTGTTTGCGAATAATTCAACGGGTATTTTATTTTAAATGTGTACAGGGTGGGAAAGATAATACGACAATAAATGAAAATCTTGCCTGTGCTATTAATAATTTAAAATTGAAAAATAAAGCGTTAAACCTAAATAAAAAAAAAATAAAAAAAAACTTGAAAAAATATTGGATCTATAATTTTTGGCGTAGCTTACTGATCTGCCGAATGAGCAATGCGATGTGTATACCGATGCTGAAGTCTTTCACATTTTCATGGTAAATAAGTAACCGATACAGCACGTAGAAATTGTTAAAAATTAAAAAATTAATAGTGTTTTGCGACAATATTACACATTTGATTGAATTTTTGTATTCACACTAGGTATGTTCTTCCTTATGTGAGGTTAAATTTATTTCTATAACCACTGTATTATAATCTGCACCCTCTCTAACTCGTAAATTAATAGCTTACTTACTTTTATTTATAAGCCTTGAACTGAAACGAAGCATGTTATAAGTTTATTACTCATATAAATGTGTGTTTGTGTACTTTGGTATATGTGTGTCTATCTGTGGCTCCCAAACGGCTGTTATGATTTTGACTTCATTTTTATTATTGGAAATTACATTTATAGTCGTATTTTTATGCATATTTGGATTTATTTTTATGTTCGAATATTTTACCTATTAGTATGTTTTTTACGATTCTTTTTGCTGCTCATGTTTTCCTTTTTATACGATTGTATTTTTTGTTATGACATAGTCTGTTTTTATATCTTCCCATGCACATTCCTTTTTTTCTGTACCACCCTAATGTGGACTGGGAGATAATGCTTTACGATTTCTTTTAGTCGGCCTATGTTCTAGAATTGTGCATGAATTTTAAATAAATAAAATACTTTGTCAATGTAAAAAATGGGACCTTCCGAAAACCAAAAATTATCCATCGTCAAAAGAGAAATAAAGAATACATGATTAAGTCCTATATGCTTTTGTGTTTAATAAACTTTACCTAAATATTTACGTTAAATCACTAACTAAACACGAAGTGGAGAATCCGTTAGCTTATCACAACGCTGATGTACCACCAACTGCTATGTCAAATTGACAAAGACAAAGTATTTCAAACGATAAGATTTACTGCACTTGACACACCTTCCTGTATTTAGTAACTCCTAATGATCGCAGACAGCTGGCCATAGTGTGGAACTCCCCAACGTTAAAAGGATATTGGAGAATTAATATATAGGAAGAAATTTAGAAATAGTAAAGAAATTAACTTTTATTGAATTTAAAAACTTTTTTTTCATTTAATTTTTTTTGTCACAGATACATAAACATATATCCAACATAAGTTTTACTAAATATATAAACATATTATATACAGAAAATATGAAATTAAAGAAATAAATGATTGGGGATAATCTCTCTGGACGTAAATTAGTAAAGTTCAGAGATTGACAAGAGTAAAGTAATAATTAATTAAAGCCATAAATTATATAGAAAAAATAAGTATGCAAACTCGAAAATAACGGGCACTTAGTATATTTTTACAAATTTATATCCAGTGTTAAAACCGATCTAATAGTAAGGTTCATAAAAGCATTTGATCAGTCGACCACTTTAACCACTACGCCATCGAGTAAAATAATTTATCATAAAAAGCTTCAAAAATTACATGTGAAGTTTAAAACGTAAGGCCGTGGAAGTTGGCATTGAAACTTTCTGTGAAAATGATTCTTGTTACAATTCAAAAACACATGACAACGTAAACAACATCTGGACGAGTTGAAGAACACAGGAATTTCTTTTGCCAAGTAGAACAAGTCGGATTATTCTGCTGCCAAGTCTAATTAAGGGCTATTGCTTTGCGAACCATCGATTGTACAATTCTGAAATACATCAAAGGACCAACAAAAGCCTTTTTTTGTATTAATTTGTATTGAATTTTAATGGACTAGTCTAATGATGTTCATTCACGACTATTTGAATGGTTTATAGATTAAGATATTCTAGGTGCATGTATAAAGCAAGGTCCTATTATGCCACTAGGCCACGGAGGCAGTTATGAACATATTCATTTATTAGTATACGAATCTGTTTGGCGACCACGTAAAATCAAAAGCTCTAGTGCTAACGGTGCTAACTTGTTCCAACCCCCGAAATATTTCGAGCTATTATATATACACTTTAGACTGAATCACTTACATTATAAGAGATAGTGTGAAAAGGTGTCCTTTGTAGATAATAAAGCAAAACGTTAAAACTACCATCACGCTCCTATCACTGTTATCACTGACAGAAAGTATTTCATGTATCGTCACAGTTGTTATTTTGGAATGAGTAAGACCATTTATTTGAGATTCATCTATATACATACTACTACATACTTATACATGTATTTAAACGGTGTCTGTGTGTTGGAAGAACATCAAATGTTTTCAAAGAAAATTTCAAAGCCGACTACGATCGTTTTAGAATTGACCTTTGAACATTTTGCAGTTTTGCTGAATTGATTTTGAAAATGTTCTATAGATCAATCTGAAAGTAGGTTCTTTTATAGGGAAAGGACGACAAACGAACATACGGTTGACCTGATGGTAAACGATTCCGTCGCCCATGGATAGACACTTTAAATCCGCTATCAGCAAAAACTTTATGTAAACAAAGTCATGGGCAAATATACATGAATATTTTCCCGTAATTTCCGGGTCCATTTTTTAAGAATAATGCGCACATTGAGGAATGTGATTTGGCATTAAAATTTATATAGAGAATTAGTATTGGATTCTATAATAATGAAAATCCACCAATAATATTTTTTAAAATTTTAAACACCCTACGTCTTACGTAATCCGTATAAATATGAAATAATAACGTGCCTATTAATCATTTTCGCTTCTTTGTTATGTACGTGGGATTATAAACTAGTTATATTTTGTTACTGACTTGTATTTTTTTTACTTTTAAAAATCACTCCAGTGCTTTAAACTGTCACTAATGTAAATGAACATCTTGTATTCGTATTATGTATATATTTAATTTTGACAGTTAATAAAAAAATATACTAAATGGCAATTGGTTACTATTTCACGGAATAATTCCTGTGATGAAACTTTTTGTCATTATATTTATGGAAATTAATAAAAATGTCTATAAAAATTATATAATTTACAGAAATATTGTATAC
>DWHK01002169.1:0-10227 GCA_018247855.1 Graphium androcles
TATCCATTACTAGGTATTGTCTTATAGTCAGAGAAAAAATCAATATATGTATTTTGAATAATGACATGTCAATGACTGGATTTTATCCAAAATTTTATCCTTTACAAATTGAAACTTTTTTTTTTATCACACCCCAACTGCACACATAAAGTACAATGTAAAAAAGGAAATTTTTAGAACGAAACAAAATAAAAGTTTCTATTTTATTATTCTAAATTGTCAGAGAACAATCAGCTCTTTATATTTACAGTAGCTTGTCCTCCGTCGAAGGCGTGGCCATCTTGGCTTTGTTTTAATATTTTCGCGGGCATTACGAAGGGTTTCCTTGCTTGCGAATTCCGGCTTCTGCTACTGAAGTTTTGATAAAAGTTTCATTCTATCAATAATTAAGGGCACAATTCGAGGCCTGATGCGATTATAAAGGTCGCGGCTTCCGACTTATTGCGAGATAATTTTTTTTCGGTAGGCCCGCGAAAGGGTGGTAGCTTTGAGGTTTGTTTGGTTGTATCTTTGCATTGTATTTATGTTCTTATATTTTAAATAAGGATAATTACATAAAGTATATACAATAAAGGATTCTAGAACTGTTTCTTTTACTTGTGTTTGGATTTCTCTACAATTTCTATTTCTCTTAGCTATATGGATGATCTATTTAATAAATTACGCTTAGTTACTTAAATAAAATGTATATATAAATATATATTACTATTGAAATCCACCACAAGGACCATCCATATTCATTCAGACAATTTTTTTTTAATTAAGAACAAAAAAGTCACAAATTTCTATTTAAATATCTTTTTTAATTCGGTAGTTCAGTCACTTATATAACTCACCTAAAAAAGATTTTGAAACCTCATATCATAATTACTATAATAATTGGTAAATCGTACAAGTCTTTTCACAAAAAAACATGTAACTACAATATTTATTAATAAAAAAAAATATGACAAGGAGCAGCTAATGAGGACAAAAAAGCTCCTTGAGTACAAATACCTCACAAGATTACAAAGCGCAGCACTAAAATCCGCATCAACGCAGAAATGAAAAAGTGATATACTGGCAAAGGGGACAAAAACAACAAAATTAGCATTAATGACACTACATACAGCCGCCGGCATATATATGACGTAAACAATACAGCACGCGGGAGAAACGGAAAACTTCCGAGAAATTTGCTCGACGAAATGACTGTGCCCCGTTTTTTGTAGGTGGGCGCTGGTAATTCTTGACAAGGATTGTGTGGATAAGATATAACAAGAGAATTATTTACTTTAATATATACTATTTTTTAACATAAATAATGTAACTGGACACAAGAGAGCTGGTTCTTTTCTCGCGCAAGGGTTACGTATAACTATTCAGCGAGGAAATGCAGCCAGCGTTCTTGGTACCATACCGCGTGGAGTAGGTTTATTAGTTTTATAGTTAGGTTGATTCTCTCACTTTGTAAATATTTTCGTTGTTATTGTAATAAAGTAAGTAAAAAACCGAGAAAACCGTTAATATACCATATTTAAATTCAAAATATCTTTATTCACATAGACGCTTGCGTTCTTTTATACCGTCAAAGTTTACATTGTTATAGTATATAAATCGTAACGTATAAATATTCCTGAAGAAGCTACCGCCAGCTCGGAAGGCAGATTCTGCTGAGTAGAACAGCCGAGAAACTCAGCAGTATATACATATATAACACGATTAGTTATTTGTGATAATGATAGATTTAACTAATTCAGTTTCGATTGAAGATTGATGTGGTATAAAGGTGTGTGTGTCCGACGTCTTCAAAAAAATTCCGGTTACTTCAGTAACATCATGTTGCATTAAAAGGAGGTCTAACATCTGTGATTTTTATTAATTTCTCTTGAAATTTTTAATACACAAAAGACTTTAGAATTATGTTTATCAATTATGTCTAGAATTTAGCAGTAGAAGTAGGCCATGAATTGATGAGAATGGTTGCTCCAAATCTTTATATTTCTTTAATTTTTACTAATTCATTGAAATAGGCGAATTTGTGATGTTTATTTTCTAACATCAGACAAAAACATCATATAGGAGCAACAAAAACGATTTAGCACAGTTTATGTAAATCATCTGCACAATACAGGCTAGTGATAGTATGGGGTAACAATAAAATAAAATAAAATATAATAAAAAAAAACCCAATCATTAAAATCTGCCGGTCGCATCCACACAAAACGAACGCGCCCCTAACAAACTTATTAAGATTTCTTTTCTTTTTACTCTGTGCGTGGTTAGCGACGTATGACGCAAGCTAGCCGACGGGGGAGGTAGGGTGGCCTCCCCCGCACGCATGGCCGCTCTCATGATTTAAGCACAGGGATAAGAATGAAATTAAAAATACATCCGCGCCCGCTCCTTGGGGTGCCGGGGAGACATATATGCAAATGAACCCCCCCATCCCCCCTCATAAGATAGGGGGCATTTTTTTGTTGGGATGCTATTAATTTGGGGTGTAACTGACTTAGTATACGTGTATGTGTGGGGCTCACGCGTTCGCCGTCCCCCGCGGATTTCGCTTCTTTCGTTAAATTAAGTCCGGGATATAAGAAATTATGAACGGTATAATGCGTTCGCGTATTAAAATTCTCCCGTCTAAGCCCTGTAGGTAACAGAAAACCAGTACGTAAGTTGCATACAAGGCATAAACCGTCCCATATTATAAAGTTACTAAAGAAAACTACAAAAAAAAACGTCATTCAGAGTCATAACTAATTCTTAATACAATTTAGTACATTGAATGGTGTTATTTTTGTATACACTTATAAGTCTAATATATATTTAAATGTAGTATGTTAAATATGTGCTTGTCTACAAGGTGCATAAAAATATAATATACTGCCAGTCTTAAAATCGACTTCAAAATACACTTAAGAAATGAATACGAGTACTTTTACCTAGAAACAGAGACCCTTTGTTAGAGGTCAAATGCAAGGTCACTTTTAACTGATGTAGTTTTATTCTATACGGTATATTTAATGTAAACAAACATAAATGCGAAACGTATTGTATCATCTGTATTTTTATTGGAAAATACAAACAATCTCACTTTTTAATAAATATCGTTAAAAAAAACTTATTAGATTGAAGCCATGCTTTTGACCGCAGACTGCAATGTCAAAATAGAATAATATTAGTTTAACAACGAACTTAAATTATAACGTTGTTTTATTAAAACTATAAAATATTTCTTGATAATACTTTCAAGTATTTTAAGCACCTTAACGGGTCGAACCTCAAATTCATTTCGTCAAACATCAAATTACCCTTCCTGAATAACAGGATTATTTTCACACAAAATTACAAAAAACCGACTTCAAACGCCTAAGAAGTTTACTTTTGTCACATATTTTTTCCGTTATTATGATTTCAAAAACAGACTGCTTATTTTTATGAAAATTTTATGAGACCACCCTTAGAATATCTCCTTTCCAGCAAGAATCATCAAAATCGGTTCATAAACGACTAAGTTATCCATGAACACACATAAAAAAATATACGGCCGAATTGAGAAGCCTCGCCCTTGTTTGAAGTCAAAAAAATTACTTCAAAAACAGAAATATAAAATAAATATTACGTTAGTAAACTAAATAATCTACTACAGACATGAACCAAAACATGTCTTTTAAAAAATAATAAAAAAGAACGTTTTTAAAATGCGTTTTAAAAATAGAACGTTTTCCAAACGAGCACCTATTGACGAGCCGATCGTATTCGCGAACATGTACAAAGGGCAACGCAGGGCCATCAATAAAAACTCGCAGTCACTCGTACGTCGAGTGGTTCGCGAGCGACAATGGCAAGCGTTTAAGGCGGGAAAACCCGGGGGCGTTGCTGAAGAACTTTTTACACATTCGACATTCATTGGGATGATTTTGCGATTTCCTGAGCTTCGTTTGGGGTTAAATGTTTACCGTGCGAGCACAGGCGCTGTGGGAGGATTTGTTTGCGTCGAACCAAGCAGTTCTTTACGACGCAACCTGGGGTGTCGATATCAATATTTTGTGATTTGAAAATAAAATTTTTCTTTTTTTTTTTTTGCTAAATAGAACATCAATGGTAATATATAAAACTGACCAGTAGAGCCAGTTGTACATACTCGTTTCTCTTGGTTACCAATAATATTTTATACGTGTTATTCAAATGTTTGCAAATATTTTTATTTCTATTAAAGATTACCTTCCGTATCCAATAACAACGAAATTAATAATTTTTATTTTATTTTTTGTTTGTTTATAGATATTTAGATTAAGAAAAGGTTTTATTTGGTCAAGAAGAAGCGGTAAACACCGTTAGTTCCCGCTACAGATTTAATGTAATTATTTTAAACGCAAACATTTCTTGACCTTTAACGATTCTTATCTACACATATCATTCAATTGTGACTTGCCAATGTCTATGCATTGGAGGTATTAATCTGCCAGTGTGTTTGTTTGTACGCGCATACAACAAAATGTACTGCGTGAAATTGTTGTATTCGTGAATGCGATTTTCACAGTTGTATTGGTATAGGGCTAGCTTAAAACCTGGTATATGTTTCATATTGATACGCCGTTTAGTAGCCAAGAAACAAAAACTTTGTTATAGGCATAAGTATAGAATATATGTTTTACAGTCTAAGTAAACAAACTGAAAAGTAACAGTATAACCGCTAGTACCATCTAAAAGATAAAACAATCTTTTCTTCGTCATTTCCATTGCCGTATTTTCGCTTTTAAGATTTTTTACGTAACCATCGTTATATTATCGTATTTCTAAGCCTTTGTTTAACTCAATATCATATTCATAATTACTAGACGAGTGTAACATAAAATGAAATTTCCTACAGCGACTTCTTTGACATCAAAGGCCGTAATGAAGATCTCAATACCTTTCAAAAGTTCCTTATAATCCTTATCTTACATCATTAGCGTATTATTTTAATTATTTAGGCAGATTTTATATAGATATAGACGTATAATATACTTATATATGTAAGATATATAAAGATTTTGAAAACGACGTAAAAAAGAAAAAATCTAAAGTTTTCGTTTTAATGGGCCTTTTAATTAATTCGTCAGGGTTTTATTGTAAAAAAAAATAAAGTATGTTTAATAATTATTACATGTAACGCTATATGTGGTAGCTAGATTAAATTAACGCACTGCCGTGCTTTTAATATGCAATCCTAAGAAAAGGTGGTAGAGCATAACACCTTTTTTACAGCTCTTGCTGCCCGGGGAATACCCGCCACCACCGTTCACAAAAGTTAGCATAAAATAAAGTACGCATTACTTATTGGGTTGCCGGATGGCTTTTCTACTACTATTTCTATCCTCTTCGTTTCCCACTCCTTTCTCCTTTGGATCCTTAATATATTTCTGACCCATCATGCCTAATAAACCTACTCTATCCTAATTCCTAGGCGGGCAACGCACACGTAACTCTTCGGGTGTTGTGTCGGGATCACGTAACATAAAAAATCGAGCTGCATCGTTACTCGGTCAACTGCGGAATAGCAATAAATCCATTCTCAAAAATTACAATCGGATTTGACTCGAATTTTATTAAAAAAATGGGTAAAGCAATAAATATATAACTAGGCACATTGTAGCAAAAATTATTTTTAATTTATTTTTCATTTTCTTTATTTCAATAATTGTTACATATTATGGACGATAAAAAAGTCTGATATAAATAAAAAACAAGTAAATAAAATAAGCGTGGTACATTGGATCTTCTAATACTATTAAACTATCTGCCTTATTTGATGTTTTTATATAATTTATGTGCGATCAGGAACCAGTAAGGAATTCCCTAATTATTGTTAAAAAATTAATAACAAAATTTTAATAGGCAAAATTGCGCGCACCGTGCATTTAGAAAAGATACAAAGTAATTAAAAACCGCCTCCTTCATTGATAATGTCCCTTATCACTTTGACATTTGGTATTTCTGAGAATTGTTCTATAAATCGTGTCTTAAAAGAAAACCTTCGTCAATTGATTCCTAATTAATCAAAATAGTAACATTTTAATACACTTCACTACCATTTAAGTCAAAGTTTACTATATATATATATATATATCTGCTGCAATAGATCTGGATTTAAAATCCATTGGACTTCACTTTCGAAGCTATAGAGCTCATAGCTATATTATGCGTTGCTGACAATATCGGGTTGTAATATTAGGGAACGTTTCGCCCAAAAATTAGGGCAACGTTCTCACCTAAAGAAAAAAATCGAGAGGTGCCAACACGCCAATTTTACTGTGCGTTCCCATTGATCCGTATCGCAAAGGAATAAATGATATTTTAGCTTAAACTGACTATTTGCAAACGATTGCATATTAACATGAGGGAGTGGACGTGACATTCATTGTTTGACAAGCATCGATCTGCCCTTTGCTATGCGAGAGCCGAACGCAAAAGTTCACGCTATTTCTTTTCCCTTAGAGCGTGCGTTCGAAATTCCAAAAGAAATCGCCATCGAAGTATTTTTAATTAAAAACCATACGTGCTCTCTAAAATCGATGATAGGAAAGCTGACTTGGAGAATAAGAAAAAATTGTTAACGAGAGAGAGAAAGAAATGTAAGTTAAATTTATTTATTTTATTTCCCAGATAAAAGCTATTTGAATGGAGAATTCGTTAGACCAAAAGTCAAAAATTGTATATGATAATTGACATAAGGTCTCCAATTTCACCATAGGATGAACATAAAAGATGAATATGTGATATTATCCGTCTGCGGTTAGCTAAATAATCAGTGAAATGCACAGAAACATTCAAACAAACGTAAACTACATCGAAAATATCTTGTTAACAATTCAGTACATTTTAAATTATTTTATAGTCGAAAGTTTGTAAAATATCGCAACAGTCTAAAACTAATTATTGATTACTGTGATAGTAATTATTGTATTTTTTTGTATAGAGTAGAAAGAAAAATATGCATACTTTTGTTGTTTGTTTTGTATCTAGAAGTCCACAATCTTAAGCAATAATAAATCTATGATCGGCGTCTATGGTGATTTTTTACAATCGAATGAATCGATTCATTCTCTGCCACCTACCCTTCAACAGGCAGATGCATTATTCTATTTTAATAGTAGTTTCGTAAACTATAAGGAATAGATATCCAGTGTAGTGCTTTTATAAGAGTTAGCAATTACAATATATTCACCAATAGACTTGGGCATGTTACGATCACGTGTTTCAATTTACTTGCTTAAACAAGTTCAACGTAAATTTAAACTTTAAAATAGAGCCATAAGATTAGTTTTCGTTTGCGTGGACATTCGTTACGTAATAGTAAATCCACCTTAGTATTTGATACTTCACGGTCCGCTGCCAATATTATAATAAATAAACATTAATGGTAGTAACAGAGTTATGCGGGACAAGAGCCCGCGCGAAATCAAATCCGTTATTGTCGCGGGGAGCGGATATCGTGGTATAAAGTACGGCAGGTGTCCAAATTCTTGTTATATTCAGATATCCTTCGAACACCACAAGATTTTAAAAGACCGGACAGTCCGATTAGTCTGCATTACATCATGAAACGTACTTTTCACCATTTCCGATAAAGATTTTATTTTCCTACTTTTCGATTATCTCCTATAGAGAAATACTTTTTACTGCAAAATACTTTTACATCTATTTATATTTTACCGTAACTATTACTACTAGTCAGACATAATAAAAAAGTTTTCAAGAACACCAAACATTTGAACAAACTCGCAGCATGTCCACGAATCCCATAGAAACTTGGCGAACGCACGCAAATACAAATATACGGCAAACTTCATTACGCACCATTCAATGGTGAGATTTGTTGGCGCTGACAATGGCGGAGGCTTAGCCGGCAACATGCATGACATGAGGCAGTTTGTCCCATAGAACGCCATCCGATCCATGATTAATGCCTTTCTTAATTACTAAGTTATATCGCCAGCCACCGAGGGGATCTACATGTGTTCCCGCTTTAATTTATTGACTTTCGCCGCGTTTGTTTTGGGGTGGCAATGATTGCTAAAGTTGCAGCTTCTAACGCTTACGTTTTTTTTTATATTACGGCCTGTGTTTATATTCTGTTTCAATATATTTTCGTGCAATGGCGTAAGTCTCAAAAATATACAATTATATTAATAATAATGCCAACATTCAGAAGCTAACACTGACTTAATTAAAAATCATTATCATCTTTCAATTTAGTGCGTAAATAACTTTAATTGCTAATATTTTAGGTATAATTTTGATTCGAACATGGGTTAAAGTCATGTACCAAAATCATATCCAAAATTATTAGCACTAACTAATCATTAACTCCTGTAAAACGGCCAGATAACATCTCAGTCCCTAATAATAGAAAAGCTATTATGAGCAGTCTAAAAATATAAATATAATAAAAAACTAAAAAATTTACATGCCGAAATCAAAACGTGATCTTTGAGACAAAAATTAACGAGATATATAACTAAGTAGATTATAAAAATATAATTAAAAACTAAAAGGTAAACAATCGGTCAGGAAACAATCTGCCACCTACTGCCAATTACACTGCCGCCAGTAACAGTTAACAGACTGGCTTAAATTATAAAAAAAAAACGAAAAAAAAAGAAAAGAAAGAAAAGCCCGCGAACCGTCACCTTCCCATTCGTTGGCGGGCTTCACACGCGCGTCACGTCGCGCGCTCATTTGGAGGCGTTCATCGATCGGAGACAAAAGCCTCGCCGGGCCCCGATAAACGAATTAAGGAAATGGGAGATTTTTTATCTGTGGAGAAACCTAGTGGGGGCGGGCGCGACACGCGTCGTAAAACGCAGCGATACTTTCTTATGCAAAGTCCCTCCGCTACGATAATTAGGCGACGCTCGCGTGTGCTCACGGCTCCATGTCGACGTGTGCGTTTGTTTTTCTCCGATGTTTTTTAATTTTTTTTTCGGGGGCGCGATGCGTAATTGCGTTACGCTAGTCGACATCCGCGCTATTGCTAATAAAGGATTTTATTAGATTACTCCGATGGCTTATGTGATTGTTTTTGTAGTTTTGTTTTCGATCTTATTATCTAGATAACATATTTATTACAGGTATTTAAAATCTAAGTAAACTTGCATACTAAATAAATTGATCTATAACGATTTATACATTTAAATAATGTAATAGTAAAAACATACGTTCATGTAAAATGTATTCCCTTTAATAAAATAAAAATTTAAGGACCATCATTTTTCGAATACCTTTTAAATGATAAGATATTGATCGTGTTATTACTTCGTACGTGATATAAGAAACCCGATATAAATGCAAAAAATAATAAAAGTCGATATAAATAAGATGTTAGCACGAAACCGTCTCAGATATAAGAAATTACAGCCGTTCGTAAATGAACGGGCGGGCGACGCCTGTCCTTCGCGGCGCACATGTCATTCGATTCTATGTAAAGTTCGAAGTCTTGATACTTTAAGAAAATTTTATATAATTAACAATATTCTACTTTGTTCAGATTTAAAAAAAAAATATCATATAATGTGTACAAAATTTACGAAAATTGATTTACTAATATTTAAAATTTATATGATACTAACTATTTCAGCTTTTAAACTGTATTACAACAACTTTTCAATTATTTTTCTTTTGTTATATGATTACTAGAATAGAAACCTTTACATTATAAATATGAAGAATGTATTTTTATTTAATAACATTCATGAGATAGATTACAAAACTTTATAAATAATTTAGTATACCTCTGTTATAATATTAGATAAATAGATCACCCCAATCGGTTCTTACTTTGTACAAAAGCCAACTTACGGACACAATAATTATTTTACAAGCAAAATATTTTTAAACAGTACAATATCCGAAAACCGATCGCGTCTTGAAAGTATCAAGAAGATTCGATCCCGAGACGCACTTTTAATTTTCCCTCCTTAAAAATGGGAGGGCAGCGGTGTGTTTTCGGCGGCCCGGACCCCGTGTGTGGGGGTCCCCGGCGGGTGGGGGACGGTAATCAAGGCACGCAATCTTCGGCGAACCCTTAAAAACTTTAAAACTCATCGCCGCCTCGCGCCAGCTCGCGTATACGTATACGGGAATGTCTATGGTCTCCTTCAATGCAATGCCATAACTAACTTTAGGATGGTAAATGAATTAACGGAGAGCTTTGATATTTTTAAAGATTGTTTGTATATTGCCAGTTCGACTGTTAGTAGA
>DWHK01002170.1:0-10225 GCA_018247855.1 Graphium androcles
TCATAGTATCTTATATGTATTTTCCATACAAAATGACTTTCAAAAATATATTTAAATTAAAAATAAATTATTATAGATAAGTAGAACATGAGTTTAAAATCAATATGAATTTTATTTTACTAATGATTCTGCTTGGAAATAACTTTTATAAAGGTTTTGATTTAGAAATAGTTCAATAATTTTGAAAGGCACTTAAAATCCTTTGTTAAAATCTACAGGTTTATTTTTATACATTAGGTAATTATGCTAATGGGGTCAATAAATCATACACCCTTGGTGCCCCAAAAACATTATGCTAACATGTTACCTGTTATTAATATATTAAAATACTGACCCGAACTACCTCGATTTAAAGAAAAATTACCATGGATCAGTTTTAAAATAAACGACTCTCTCTAATAAATATTTATATGATTACTCCATAACGGTATATAGATTTACGAACATATAAACATAAATAATACGGACATTAAAATACCGTAAGAAATAAGAAAATAAAATGCACAATGCGCATAAACTAATATTGCTATAATTTACGACTTATACTATTAAAATGGCGAGCGCGCTCACCACTATCTGGATATTATCGCGAGAACTCTCTCCGGCATAAAGTCATATAAAATTACAGCAATCCAACGGATTCGACACTCACCATGACACGCATAATTCTTCAACATAACCGTAAACAACGGTTGTCATAGAGATTCTTCCTTCCCGACAATCGTCGTAACTTCTTAGTCAAACAAATTCCAAAGATATATTGGGGGCTGGAATCGCCCAATTTGGGCAAAGTGGAAGCGACGAGAGTTCGACATTTCCCGCTAAATTGTATGGTTATTTTAGATAAATCGTCGCCCTTTCCAGAGTTTTCCTATCTACAAAGGGTCATTTGTCTCAAACGGATCCAGTGAAACTTCCACTCAAATTGGATTGTTTTGCTAAGGATTTATATATTTCGCAAAAAATTTATCATTTTCACTTATAATAAATTCAGATTTTATCACTGAACAATAGAAAATCTTAAGATTAAATTAGACGCTAGCTGAGATATTTATGCTTGTAATGGACTCATTACTATGTATACAAAAAAACAACGTTAAAACGACTGTTTTAGCATTGTTTTTTTTGGAAGAAAGTGACATCCTAGAATAGGTATAGTAGTGCCAGTAAATTATCTTTTTGGTTTAGGGTGTTTGTATCTGTGTAATTTATGTTTGTAAAAGCGGCCTTGTAACTCAAGACGTAGGTCTTATAATAAGGGCAGCGCTTTTAATTAATTACATTAACAAATAACCGGATGGCGCAGTGGTTAAAAAGTTAGCTGCGGCGTTACAGGTCGATTCCCACCTGAGGCAAATATTTGTATGGCCTACGAATAGTTGTTTCGGATCAGGGTGTTTGTATGTTATTTGTTTGTAAAACGCCCTTGTAACATAAGCTTAGAGGTTTTAATAAGGGCAGCGTTTATGTATAAAAAAAAATAAAATTAGTGTGGAAAAGCAGGCGCCAGTCGATCTGTAAAAAAACAGCTATATATCAAATTGAAACAAATATCTTTATTCAATATAGAAGTGATTGTACTTGCTTTTTGATTGTCAGAAAATATTACCACCGGTTCGGAAAGAGAGATAATCTGAGAAGAACCGGTGTAAGTTCGATATTGCTTTATCACCCACTACCTGTATCTTACTGTTTTACTCACAATTGTAAGAGATTTATTTTCTAAAGGTTTAAATAGATATATAATAGTTTAAATTCATACGATATCTATACCCAAAAACCAGGGTTTTCTTAATTTTTCTCGGTTTCTAAGCGGCATTCCAATATGAATCATATCATCAGGTTTCAAGTTAGACATCAATACAACTGTGACAACCGCATCCTATTTCATGCAGTAATTTTTGGGTGATGCGATTGAAGAAAAAAAATTTTGTCTTCTATTGCCGTTATGAAGACGGCTTATATTATTTTTTATTATTTTCTATGTACAAACATCGGCAAGTTACAATTTCATTATATGCATAGATAACATACATACAAAGTTACCAAATTTACTTGACGAAGATAATTTCTATTCAGCATACCGTAATATAAGAATGGTGGTACCATAAAATTTATTTAGTGCTACACGTCATTACAAAATGTAAGCACCTACAATTTTTTAGTATAAAAACTTTATAACAATATAAAGAATACAAAGTTAACCCGGAGCGATTTTATTTGCGATTTGAGTTTAGATAAAACCGAACTCCACACAAAAACTTGTTTGTTCCATATAACGATGCTTCAGCTTACAGTGAATTCCAGCGTATTAAAAAGGAATAATACTTTGACCTAGTTCATTTAATTCATTGCGATACCCTTTCATGGATATAATCCAGTTTCGATTTTCAACAGCATGCAATTGAAATACTGACAATACGATTAAAGTAAAGGTTGATTGTATGCAGCCTTTGTTTATTTCGCTATTTAAATATGAATTTCCAATAACTTTTTATATGTTATTTGTACTAAAATTATACAAATTTGTGTAAATTTGTATATAACCCTGTTTGCATATACTAAATAATAAATAGTTATGATTTTGATCATTTATACGAACACCGTATCAAATGCATATGCCACAAGTATGGTGAAATAGTAAAAGATATAAAATTTCTGCTAATAGGCAATATATGTATAGCAGAACATCTTAAATACAGCTCTTGCTGCATCCTTCAACCTGCTCTTTTGGCAAGGTATCGCCACTTTACAATAAATAATTGTTATCGCTTAACATCAGGTGGACAGTCTGTTCTCTTGCCAACTTTTGTATATAAAAATCGTATAAAGAAGGCCTTCTTTATACAATTTTTATATCACCTTTCAATCTTTCGTTTAAAATTCATGAAAAAGTTATAATTGTAGGATTTTTTCTTTTGCTTAAAAAAAATATAAAGTTAGTACCGAGTAGTGGGGCACAAAATTTTTAAAGCAAAAATATCGCAATACCGGGCGCATATGCTTGTGTAATGCACGTGAGTGAGTGTAGGAAGTCTATCTTAGATTTTGTCGTACAACGCGGAATCGATCTAGAACGTTCGTTCTTTTCCACATTGTCTCATTTATTTCAACTAGTGGAACGAGTGGAGAAGGAATTGCTCAGTAATTTAGGAGACGCTGAGAATATTGCGAGAGCGGGGGCAGGGTAGTGTCGCGGCGGTAAATTGAGTCGACGGCATTTCACGGTTCACTGCGTGGATGCTGGATGCACCTCGCGCCTCCGCTTTATCGGTGTCGTCTTCATTGTCTGACAGTTGTTTTCTTGCTCCTTTCTCAAACAAACTCCGCCGTCCGCGCTTCTTTATTTGTTTGCTAAAGAAATAATGAGAGGACTTTAACGAGCCGAGCTTCGGACGGCACTGGAGACAAGGTTGTTTGAAGATTTCCGCTTCAATCTTAATGTATCTCTTTTTGGGATAATTTGAAAACTGAGAAGTCATTATTAAAATTTCTGAATCAAATTAACATAAATAAATCGGCACTTTTTATTACCTTTACATGTTCTAACTTATAAAAAAGTTTAAGAGAATAATTTCGTTATTAAATAAAAACAAAGTAAATAGCCAAAGATCTTATAATGTCACCAGAAGTTTGGATCTACTTGTCAATAAAGCTTTTAAGATAAACGTCTGATTTTGGAGGCCCTTGAGGTATTAAGGTTAGCAGTGACGTATAAAATAACAACACTGATAAAAAATATGTTATTTACTCTTTACTAGCATATTAGAAGGATGTTTAAAAGAAAATTGTAATACATGTTTCAGGTACTTTTGTATTATAAGGATAGACTTTAGACATGGTGGGACAAGAATTTTTATATGTACAAAAGCGGTACTTTTGACACGCACTTGGGATGTTAAAAGATTGCCAAATTTTGGATAAAAATTAGGTCAGAAACGGGTAACCAAACTGCGTCATTTAAAACAAAACGTTTTGTACTTAAAAGTAAACTATAATACGTGCCTCGTCAAAACTTTAAGTCTTATATTACCGTCATAATATGTACGATAAAAAAAGACTACAAAATTAATTTAATAAATGGTTTTTGAGGTGTTTTTTTAAAGATTTAATTTAGTATAAAAGGAAACGCTCTGCCGTAGAAAATGATAGATGGCATACGAATCTAATAAGTGTTAAGAAAAGTTACCATTGCGGAATTTTCCCTCCAATATGAGCGTAATTAGTTTCTCTTCAACTAACTCTAGAGGGCTGCTTGTCGACTCATTCCTAGAAAGTAGATCAAACACTTTAGTGCCGGATGGGAAGCTTAATACATGCCTATGTTTCTTTACGCCCATATTAGTTCCCATAACCTGTACACGACATTTCTAATTGCAACTATCATCGGCATTTACAGAACTAATTCCAATTAGACCAGTAAACTATCGTTGTAAAGGCTAAAGAAGGGAACTGAGAATTTGCGTTTCTACAAAACTGAAATACCGAATGAATCACACATTCTTTGTTTGTAAAGTCCATTTAAATAAGCCTGTCTAAATTATTTTTAATTACTGAATTAATTTTTATGTTTTTCTTTAAGGATTCAAGATCCAGAATGTTGGACATGGTGCACATATACATATATAGCTATGGGGAAAAATCATTTCAAAAATGTCGTCGCCGTAGGAGTAATTTATTATTTCAAAGTATTAATAAGAATTATTAAGTAGAAGATAAGATTACAATAGTTAATAAAATAACAAATCACTGTCTGCCTCTACGCTCTAATGGCACTTACGTGTTGGCGTGTAAAAAAGTTTTTTTTTTATAGAGAAAGGTTTGCAAGTGAGTTGACGGTGTACCTGATTTTCAGTGATCTCTTCGTCCAACCCAACACACAATAAACCAAGAGCTGAGTGTACGTTGCCAACCTACGAATTTAAATAGAACAGGTTTATTGGGTAGGATGGGTCAAGAAAATATTAAAGATTCGGAAGGGATAGGAGTGGGATGGCCATCCGACAGCCCAAAGAGTCATGTGTACTTTATTCTATGCTGACTAAAAGGAGGTGGTCTTTCCCTTGTGAGCGCGGCCATAGCAGTGCAGTAAGCGCTGTATGAAAGATGTTACGCTCTTCCACTAAACCAGCTGTCTTAAGTCCTACAAATATCCTGATTTATATTTAAAGTTTAGAATACATTTAGCCCGCATTGTTGCGGATGTCGGGTGCCAGTATTTATGGAAAAAACTGATGTTCATGTATAATCACAAGTACATCAATAACTGGCTGGACTAAATGATTACCCATTATTACCTGAAGTATAATTAGGCTAAATAGACGAGATGATGATCCCATTACCAAGTTTCGTATATGAATTAAAATATCATAAAAAAATAACTAGTAAATAGATGATGTTTTTTAGACAACTGAAAATAATTCATTTGATTATTGCTAAGAAGAGCCACAATCAAATCACCTTTCAAATTGAAAATATAACAGAATCTGTTCAGCCCCTTGGAAACTAAGATGCCATAGAGAAATACACAGAAACACAGATTAACACGTCAAATTTCAAACAACAAAAACATCCCTCAGTTTCCATGGAGGGTTAAAACATAAGGTATAATTTTTATGTTTATTCGTTAATGCTTCGCGACATATCATTCTTGATTCGCTATCAACAAATTGTTTATTATAATTATCATGAAACTGCGGTACGTGTACAAATCACCACGTCGAAATATCGCCAGCCAGCAACCGATTTGTAAATTGCCCGCCATTTTTTGAGCTCTACATAATTTTCTGAGAAACACGCCACGTTATTAAAATCATTTATTATCCAGATCAACGAACTGTTTCACTTTTCTCCCTATTTGGGAACGCACGTTGTGATGTATTAAAGAACACAGACGTATTACATTCAGATGGAAAAGCTTTTGCGTTCGCAATCAGATTAAATTAAATGAGTTGTATATTTCGAGGCGTAATATTTTATGATGTTGTGCTACAAACTTGGTGAAATGACTAGATGTTTTTGGCAGATATAATTTGTAACAAATTGTATAAGACTGATAGTTTCGTTGTTATATCTTTTTTTATGTCGATACGCATTTAATTGAGGACAAATTTAGATCAAAAAGTTCTTTCTTCACGGACAGTTAATTAGTAATTATATTGTAAAAGTTCTAAAATAGAAAAAAATACCTGATCCAATAAAAGATATGACGACGTCAATTTAATGATTCAAGTAAAAGGCTTAAATAAGTAATTGTTTATTAATATGTCATCAAAATAAGAATTAAAAATAATTTCTACTTTTTTTAATGATGAAAACTAAAGCAATGAATAATTAACTCAAAGTTGTAACTTTTAAGGAAATGATCGAATGCTTCATATACATAACTAAAACTTCGCTCTTCATTAAATAGCGTATGAATAATTCCGGATAATCTTCTTCCACTCACCGTAATCTTGGCTTTTTGCATTCCTACGGCAATTTGCATGAATTTAGCAAACTGTAACATTCCCAGTCCGCCAATAAAAGGAAGCACGCAAATGTATTCGTGTTGTGCGTGAGAGCTTCCAAGCTTCCAAGATTTCCCCCTGTTATTAGTCTGCCAATGCCATACCGGCTACTGGTCTTACTGGTCCTACGCCATCGCGTGTGAACCACCTTAATTGAGGAAAGTCAGGCATCGACAGATTCTAATTTGTAGCATACCCGCTACCATATCGTGGGAGTGTGGAGCAACCGTGATTCTTTCCGCTTTCATTATTATACGTCGATGGTTTCGAATGTCCCGTTATCAATACGTTGTTGCTTATTGAGATTTACAATAATATATTGTTTTCTTGTTTTTACGCGAATATCATACGGATTGTATCGCGTTTTTATATTGATTTAATTTACCCGACCTTTCGAATCCTGTACAGTGATCATGGTCGAGGATGTCTTGGTGTCATTATTAATTCAGGTTACCGTCATTTTTCCATTATTAATAATAATCCGTAAATTAAGAACGACCAGAAGTCTGACTGAACAAGTGAGCAGACGGTTCACCTGATGTTAAGTGATCCCGTCGCCCATGGAGACATACAATATCTGAAGGGTTGAGTGTTCGTTACAAGCCTGGAAATTTGGATAGAATAGGTTTATTGGGCAGGATGGGTCAGGAACATGTTAAGAAGGAGGAGAAAGGAGTGGGAAAAGAAGGGGGTAGAAATGGCTATCCAGCAACCCAAACCGTCATGCATACTTTATTTTATGCAAATTTTTGTGAATATGTGAATTTTGAATACTTCCTCGGGTGAGTTCGGCCTTAGAAATGCAGTAAGAGCTGTAAAAAGTATGCTCTACCACCTGGAAGAAATATTGATGATTATTCATAATACCTATTTGAAAAGCCGGTCTGAATAAAAGCTACGGGTTTTTTCACTGTGACCCTAAATTTTTTAATAACATTTAATAATGTATATTTGAGTCATCGAGATTGACACGAATATTTTTCATTCCTAACATAAATAATAATTTTATTATTTTTATTACATTCAACTTTATTACATAGTCTGTGTTCTCAATTTGCCGTCTATAGAATCTCATCTTTTCGGGCATAAAAGCAATTTACATTTCACTTAGCTATATAGTTAAAATAGAATTACATCGCGTAACATTATGCCCCAAAGCAAGAATTAAGCCAAAAGAAATTGTATATCTAACGGCTGATTAAGTTGACTCTCACAGAGAATTTTACCGTGCCCCGGGCGAAGGCATTTTCAGTTCACAAAATTATAACTCGGCATTCATTTCAAATAACTTGGATGAGTGGAGGTATTATTCACTGCTACTTTGTGTAAACAAGACGATTCGCCTGGTTCTGCTTACGAGTTTAATTTTATTATTTTATGAATCTTCTTATTTTATTGAAATATCAGTGTTTTATTTCATTCAATTATACTTAGTTGGACTGAATTTTTATAACATTGACTTGAAATATTCTGTAAAATTACATTTTGACACATTACAAATTTGATTAAATATATAAATTGATTTAATTAGCAGTTAACCAATGTCAAATTATTAGATATTATTACGACGTGTTACAGCAATTCTGATCTATATATCTATAATTTTGATATTAATCGACTACATTGCTGTAAAAAAGGTGTAGTTTTCGTTATTTTAATTCAAACAATACGGTTTAAACTTCGAACCGGTGTAAAATCCAAACATGTGTTGCTAACATTAATAACGAGACGTAAACAATGATGCTGTTCTTCCTTACGGGTCAGATTGAAAAACAAAAACATGTTAGAACAGCTGCTCGCTTTCCCGGGCGTACCATAAACGTCAGCGAACGGACGCAAAGGTTCCGAAATAACGCTGGTCATGCCGAAACCTGGCACTAACAGCCAATAAAATTCGTCTTACTTTAACGGCAACTAACCCTCATTATCAACTACAATACTCACATAAGTATCTCTATTTTACTTGTAGGTTTTAGATGCGGTTTTATCTATGGCCAATTTTGTTTAGGAATATATCACTGTTTTTTGTTACTTATATTGATATTATAGGATTAATAGATATGTACTTAATTAATTAATTAATTGAAAAAAAGCAGTTGCAATTCTAATGAAAACATAGAAACATAGAATATACGTAATTTTCTTAGATTACTTTAATATCTTTTACGCCATTTTTGTTATTAGTAAAAGTTTAGTACCAAATAGATTTAATGTGTTGAGTAGTTATATTTTTTTACTAGGACTATTTTCTTTCACCAAGATAACGTCACTAAGTTCAAAAGGACGTATGTCAAAAGTTCTTATTTTTTTTATTAATATAGTAACGTCGGGTAGTAAGCAATATAATTTTTCATGTGTCGGAATAGTTAGTGTGTTATTGACAATATTAAAGTTATGACCTTGGTTAAAAGGTTGTATTATTTATCCATGTTTTAAATGGTCTTTTAATGCCCTACATACATGTTTTGTTTTTTGAACAAAAACTGATTTTTATTCATCTAGATAACCTGCATTGGTGTGTCCGAGATCAAAGTTCAATCATTTCAATATCATGTATTTTCTATTAAAGTGCATAACAGGCATATAAGAAGGAATATTCAAAATGCCGTAAATGTCGTAAATGTAATTTAGAAGTCGTATAAGTTGTAAATAAAAGTGTCCAAATGATGTATAGTTTCTAAAATAAAGTTCAAGTCGAATTTGTTTCCAGTACAGATTTGTTTAATTCACGCCTCACCCTATATATATTTTGTTGCAGGATAACAGCACGGGGCAAGCATTACTTGATGTGGTCTTCAGGCATCTAGATCTTCTAGAAACGGCTTATTTTGGTCTTCGCTACGTTGACCCGGATAATCAAACGGTAAATTGCTTACTTCATCAGTTTAATATTGCTTAAAATTAAAAAGGAAAAAAATGGTTCAAAATAGTTGAGAGGAAAATAAATAAATTATGCAAGGTGAAATGAAGGCATTTGTCCTTGTTTAATTTTAATCTCTTCAAGATATCTGAAATTTATAAACTTTCATATTTACAGTCTGTATCTGATTTCTGGCATTTTATACTTATATAAATCTTATTAAATTTGTTTAATTAAGTTTTTAACACTTAACTAACATAACGACGGGAAATACTTATATGTATGTATGTTGTTAGAACGCATATGTTGCAAATTGTTTTAAACTTTAGGAATTTAAAGTAAAATTATAGGGTTATACGTAATAGTTGAAAATTTATCTAATTTTGTTGTTGGCAGCATTGGTTGGACTCGGGCAGAAAGTTGCGCCGACAACTGCGGGGTTCGGATTCTCATACTTTCTACTTCGGCGTCAAGTTCTACGCTGCTGATCCCTGTAAGCTGCTAGAAGAAATTACTAGGTATTTCATGCATACTACAAAATATACATATGTATTACAAAAAGCAAACTGCGAATAACGCGTCTCACAAAAATGTTTTAACCCGTATAATTAAATATCTGTACCATGTATTAATACGTGAACCATACTCACCATGGATATCTAGTGATATCATATTATTAATATCAAAGGTAATAACGGGAACATAAATCAGCACTAAAATTGCAATTAACAAATTAATAATTTCATTGGTGTCGGCACCAGGGTTTGTACTTAGGTTCGCTTGGAGTATTCAGAATTATAGGCGAGCGCTCGGACACTGAGCTACCACGGCTCTTATATATATATATCCCATATAT
>DWHK01002171.1:0-10224 GCA_018247855.1 Graphium androcles
TTTATATTATGTGCATAAACTCGTTTTTGTATAAAAAAAAAATATTCTTGATGCAAGAAATTAGTTTTATGTATATAATTTATCCTTTTTTTACTACATCGGGTCAGTACAATGCTACCAGGTCAGACCTATACGGTTAAATCTTTTCTGGAAGTGACATTTTGTTAATCTAGTGCAGCTATTTTTAAAACGTTAAACTTGTAATTGATACAACAAGTACTCATGGCAACGGCATGTAAATGTATAACACTATAAATTATTGTAAATAAATATATTTTTTTTACAATTAAAAACTTTCAACAAATCGTAATTATGTAGCGTATTTTATAATTATCCTATACCCAACTCACCCTGATGGGGGTGGGCAAAATCTCAGTTTGAACACTATTGTTGATGCCCTTCAATATTTACCGCTATTTATATTAAATAAAATATGTCGTCATTTTCAGAAACACGTTTAATGTTACCATAATAATGTTACCTGAAAGTATTACAAGTAAATACTTTTTTCAAAAAACGATTTCTGATTCTTTCTAGTGAACTGTTTGCTTTTCATGAATAAATAATATAAAGGACGGTTATTTCTCTTTTTTTTTTAATCGTTATTGTAATTTTTAATTCTGTTCACTGTAAGTTTAATGTATTAGTTTATGAAGGTTGAAAATCCATAATCAATAGTGTTCCTTCTGAGGCTAAAGTGCTTTATCTATTAGCATCAAGCCTTTCATTTAAATACAATATTATAATGATAATTGTAACATCGGCGTAGATTTTTTTTGTTAACTATTGTTCTGTGCTGCGACCATTTAAGTGTCTAAGTAATTACTACGTATAATACAAATTATTAATTATGTAGGCTGTAAAATATCTTTAAGGCCTTTTGTATCTGACTGCTAAATGTAAATGAATTATGGTGATATATTATTAATATTTAGTTAAATGTTAACGTATCGACCGGCGCCATCTTTTTCTTTCAATTCTTTTAAACAAAGATGGCGGAGTATATGTTTCCTTGAAGGTTAGTTTATGGCGCAATTATTAGATTAATTGCGTTTTCTTTTAAATTAAATTTGTTTCTGTACACAACACAGGTCGCAGCGTCTATTACTTTTAAACTAGCTAAGATTATTATCGTGTTAATTCGATATGGTGTTTCTGTTCAGGGGTTTACGGGATCACGTGTTCTATATTTGAAATATATTATTTCTGGAGGCAATTACATGGTATATTTCGTTCGCCGTTGTTTTTCTTCAAACAAATCTGTTTTCATTCTCTACATTGTACGTCAGAACGCTTGCAATATCTCCAGTTATAAATTCCTCGTATTGTTTTTCGAATAGAATAATTACAATTACATATTTAACAAATATAACAGATTTTTTTGTTTTCTTTTCGACTTATCACTGTAAATATCGAGTAGAGCCTGTTATGCGAAATGAGGGCAAACTGTTTTTCTAATAACTCGATTTCTTGCCATGCAATCACGTCTTGGAAGAATACACAGAAGATATCATACACGTCGAACTTACAAAAATCTTGTTTTTTTTATCAAACACTAAATCACTTGTAAAATGTACAATTCACAATACCGTTTATCAAATTCTTATATTCAGTTCACAATTTAGTAATTCTTCCTTCTTGTAAGTCTTCAAACATTAACGAGTCTTTAACAGTTCTTCTGTCTATTGGAACTTCTTCCAGCGTTGTATTACATCCAAGCAATGGCAGGAGTGCCGTCGGAGGAAAGGGAATCTAAGGACCGTCGGATGGTCGTCCCCCGGGCCTGCTGTCAGTAAAGAGACGAGCTCGAACAGGGGCCGTCGACGCCCTGAAGTTGTTGCTCCGAATTTGTTATTAACTGTAACATAAAAATACAATACATCACTTTTTTTAGTCTGTGGGCCGTTTTTATATTTTAAATTTAATAAAAACACTCGATCTTGTGTTAAGTTTTCACTGTATTTAATAAGGCTTTTCGACTGTATTTAATCGAATTTTAAAGGCGGTAAGAATCGTACTGGAATTCGGATATAGCATTGAGTAGGTGCACAAAATCCACCACGACGCTGCTGCGAGTAATTTGGGGGGATGAAATTACGTTGCAGTTAAAGAGTATGTGGTACCTAGAGTAAAGTGGCGCCACCTAATTTCAAAGATTTTTAAGTAAATTTTGTTATATGAAGATTATTATGGTATTCCACGGGTAGGCCACTTCCCAAAAAACCAATGTGAAGTGAAAATACTTGTGGTTTTGCGATGTGTTTGTTATGCGAGTTTGTCTATTTTTTTTCATTGGCAACCCAACTGCAATTTTTTTAGTTATTTATAGACGAAACTTATCATTTAGTAAATCTATGAGTTTTGGCCTTCCAATAAAAAAAAATCTTCACCATCATCATTTAAAGAGCCAATTCATTGCTATAACTGCATATTATATCGAATTATTTGTTCATACTTCTCTAATTTCACAAACGGCTGGCAACAGCCCGTCGGTGGAGTTGTTCGGCGAGCGCGGGGAAGGCGTTGGCGCGTGTTTTGGCAGCTCGCGACCGGCCGCCATCTTGTCGTGCAGCTGCGCCAAACGCATGCTCATTTGCCTGCGTTCCTTCTGCTCGCGTTCCCGCTCCCAACGCTTAGCGCTGTAACTCCTTATAGACGACGAGCTGCTCTGGACAGAGTTTAGACTTGGACGTCGCGAACCTGCAATATCGAACGAACTACTGTAAATGTTTGTAACATACGTCCCGTACTTTTAACTTAGTCGTTAATCCAGCGTGATGAATGCGGTTTGCGACAAAGCTGATTATTTTGTTGAATTCAGCACGCTTATAAAATTTTTGTTAAGTATGTATTACTTGTGCAACATTAAAACTCACGATGATATATAGCTTGACGTTTGCACGAATAAAATATTTTTAAATGGATTTGGTAGGTACCGTGTATTTTAATGTTCAATCAACAACAACAACTTTTAATTACACTGTTAAATTAATTTAGTATTTTATAATTTTATTTATTTTTTATTTTAGGTATTACATTGCTACAAAGGACTTACTAAGGAAAAATATACATATTATACGATAACGATAATAACACAATATGTTTAAAATGCAACCAAATATAAAAAAGATGATTATAGAAATGATTATTAACGCTTAAAAACGAACTTTCAAAATAAAACATTTGTCATTGAAGACATGATAATAGTAATAAGAGCATAGTCTATGGTAAAGTTAAAAAGGAGAAGGGACAGATACTAGCAGTATTACTTTTTATATCTGGTAAGAAATTTATATATATTTAGCTAGAAAAACATATAAGGGATAGCTTAGTAAATCGAAGCAACTCCCACATGCACCAAAACTGGAGTTGACAGTCACAAAAGCATTAAGCAATCGAGCAAGTGAAACTGAAGCTTTGGCTCACCTTTTAAGTACTAATTGCCTTGAGTGTAAATTTGTAACATTCTGTTAAAATTTTGAAATATAATTTGCAATTTGTGATTTTTTGTTTTATTGTATTAGAGTTCATATTTTATAAATTCTAAATTTTATAAATATTTTTAGACAGTCGTGGTAACGTAACCACGACCCTTTTTTGTGAAATAATGCGGAAAATCCAATTTTACCAAAATTATGACATGAAAAAAAATGTTGAAAAATGTGTTAAAGCTATAAGTTTTTTAAAAAAAAACCTGTTCTCCTCAATGCAAGCTGTCGATGCTAAACATGGATAAGGTCAACATAATCTTCAGTTTCGTTATTACATATACTCATATGTCACGGAATAAGTGGTCTTTGACAGTATTTGTTTTAAAAGAACAATAAATCAATTGTCAACTTATACATTTTACAGGCATAATTTTGGCGGTAAAAATGACGTTTGACCCTTATTCCGTGACACAACAAAATGATAGGCGATAAACAGACACAGAAGGAAGGTACGCCACGGCCATCTTGCTCGCGCCACGCGAAGTACACGTAAGGTCCTGCGACTGACACCACACCAACGAATATTCCATTAAAAAACACGCCAAAGCCACGAAAAGCTTCACATCAAGCGACAATTTTAAAACATTGCAGGCGGTTCGTTCAACGAAATAAATGACAAAAAGAAGATATTGATTTACGTACACTGCGGGCATCTGTATTAGAAAATTGACAGAAACAGATTAGTAATTATAGTGGGCAATGGACTAAGACAAATAATTTAGAATATATAAGGATTATTTTAGAATATATGACTATGTTATGCTATTTAAAAAAGAAATTCTTGTCACAGGTGACGCTTCCGTTTTGGTCCTTCAGACCGGATTGTAATGGTTCCTTGAACAAAACACATTATCAAGGATGTTTTGAGAAGGGGGAAAAATTATAAAGACCCGGTAGAATCCGAATATAAGGTTGCGGACACAGTGCAGCCGCGCGTGGCTGAGCAGCCGTCGCGGAGTCTAACAACGACACGCGACATCTACCACACGAGCGACGTGCAGCGACACATGCGACACCAGCGGCCTCTCCTCGAATGCCCAACGTTTCCACTGATGATGGCAAAGCGAATGAAAGTTCTAAATCGATGTGTCATAAATTTATATTAGGATAATTAATAAAAATAGATTAGTAACCACTCTGTTCAGGTCAGTATGTGAGGATCATATAGACTAGAATCTCGATAGATTTTGTACAATAACAACGATTTAAAAAAATAAATTCAAATCAATTCTCAATATTTTAATAAATCATTTACATTCTAAATGTTTTTTTTTAATTTTCAATTGTAGTACAACATTTTTTTCTGCACCTGGTATGAAACGTGAAAAAAAGATAAAAAAATATATCGTCATTTTATTGTTCGGTAAGCTCAATGTAAAAACAATAAAAGGTAAAAAATAAATTGTAGAATGGTGAGTAAACTTAACCAGATTGATTTCGACTTTGCCATTCGGGCTCGGTAATGGCCCGTTAGGCATTCGGGGCGGCCGCGCGAACCGCCCGTACAACGTGCAGTAAGGGGCCGCGCTGCATACATCATCCGGATCACCTTTGGCGGCGCACTTAGGCGGGTGCGCGCCGCCGTCCCTTACGGCCTTCAGGTGGCGCGAGATTAGCAAGATGGCGGCCGCACGGGCCGCACCTGCGCGCGACGCGCCCGCCGTGCCGCGCCCGCGCCTCTCCGCGTCCAGCGTGCCACTGGTGCAGCCGCTGGTGCAGCCGCTGCGTGACGACGCCCGCGAGGACGCGCGGGTCGCGCTCAGTGTGCCACCTGCAAATATATCGTTGTTATGTTTCAGTGGCCATAGGAAACTATGGAGATTCTTCTTCCTCCTAGCCTTATTCCCAAATTACTTGAGGTCGGTTTCTAATCCAACCAAATTTTACCTGAATATCAGAGTTTCATCACAGAGCGACTGGCATATGTTCTCCGCAAGGAAAGGATTGAGCAGAATTCGAAGGATGGATTAGTTGTTAGGATATTTGAAGGCACTGACATCCTTTAATGATTCTGAAAGGTCACAGGAAACTATGGGGATTATAACCGGTATTTGTGCCATAACACTAGGTAGAGCATTTTACAAACAGCTCGTTCTAAAATTGGTTATACTCGATATCTCCACTGGTACCAGCGTTTTATATATAAAGCCAGCGTACGATGAAGTACGCTTGGCTTATGAGATTGCCTGATGGCTGTCCCTGCACCAGTCTTTTAGCACTGATTTTCGTTTTCAATCCTATAAATCCCATCGCCATCTTCCTTATGACCTATTTTCTCCATAACGGAGGCAAAGCACCTGCACTCTCTTCGGATATTGTGGGTATTCATGGGATTTTCTTACTTGCCCGATCTAAGATGGACAGTTTGTCCCTTACCGACCTCAGGTGTCAACTTTTGTTTATTAAAAAAGTATACATGGTCGATAGGGTAGTGCTTTTAGCCTGTGCACAAGTTATTATTTGTTAGGGCTTAATCAGCTTGGTATCATGTTTTTCTTTCAAGGTTTTTCGTATGGACAATTGTAGTGCTAGGGAGTAGTAAGATACTTTCCAATTATTGAGGATGGAATGCATACAGAGTGTATATACATATGATTTCTAGATGTGATGGATAAGATCTCTTCTACTATGAACATCCAGTCACCTTATTCAACGACGAAATGAACTTAACAAATGATGAGTCTCATTGGTATTGCCTGATACAGAAGGATAGGACTGTAAGGTCTCTCACCGGTGTCGTTGAGAGAGTATAGGCAGGGTGGCGTCAGCCTGGCGTCGGCAAGGTGTGCCGGGTGGTAGCGCGCGCGCGTGTACAGATGCAACACCATGCACAGAAGTCCAGCTAGCACGAAGATCCCCGACGCTACGCCCAGCAGCGTCGGCATGTCCGCCGTCAGCAGAACCATGTCTGCAAATACGTGTCATCTGCTGTTCAAGTCTTAGCAATTGCTATTGATTTTGTCTCATCTGCTGTCAATGTTAGTATGAATAATGTTAGATCGAATGTGAATCGATGGTGAGATTTCTATGTTAGATCGTGGTATTTCGTAGGTATTTCAACAGTTTCAATAATTTATAGAAATTAATTTGACATATTCTCAATGGTTCTTAGAATTAGGCTCTTGAGGTTGCCGGATGGCCGTTCCTATCCTTTTCTTTTCCCACTCCTTTCCCCATCAAATCCTTAATGTCATCCTATCCCATCCTACCCTTTAACCTATTTTATGCAATTTCCAGGGGTGGCAACGCATATGCAACTCTTCGGATGTTGTATGTGTCCATGGGCGACGGGATCACTTAACATCAGGTGAACCGTCTGCTCGTTTGCCAACCTTTCCTATAAAAAAAAAAAGATGAAAACAGATTTACGACATCGATGATAAATATGGATGTATTTTTTGCATCTGTAACGAAAAACCAAAACCTCTTTTTGTCCGTAGGTTTATATAAGTAAGTAGCAGTTGGAAGTATCTGAACAGCTTTCTCATAATCAATCTCAATGATATGTGTGCCAACATAAAGTTCAGATCCAAATATACTTCAGTAGCGTATTACATGAGAACTCGTGGATTGTACGCGTGCGTTTGTCTCGATATGTTACATTTAAGATTGGTTGTTATTACTTGCAATATTTTGACAATTGGGTGGATATTTCTTGCATAAAAATAGAGGAAAATTTCTGTTATTCACAATATGCGCGTTTGATAAATATGATGCAAGTGTAATAGTTGCACTAGTTAACTGAGGAACGTATGAAATGAGTCATGTAAACACAATCAATCAAGTGTATTTATTACGTTATGTAAACTTGTGTCCTTGCGATTTGAGAAAAAGCTTTTTTCAACTGATTTAATATTGTTAAGACTTATTACATCAAGAAAAGAAACTTTTTTTACGATTAATACATTTTTAGTTCTTTCTACACCAAATAGGCAAACATACGTTCTAAGTGGCCATATAGCGAGTTTAGTGGCTGCATCCACGTCGGTGCTGTGCCCGTAAACAGGTACGGAAACCGGCGAACTCAAGGTGCGGTCCAAATAATTCAGAGTTATTTGATCGCAGCGGGCTTAGCAAATAGCGCGCACGGTCATTTACATATGTAAATACTATACAACAGCTATCGCCGGCGAGCTTAGAAACGTTGATTGTATTCTCAATAATGCTAGTAAATAAGTCACTGGTCGAATTCCAAATCAAATTAAAAAAAAAACAGTTTAAATGTTGACAACACATCTCTTCTCTATGATGTCCCATGGGCGATGTTAAATCCGTTGATTATTCTTTTGTTGTATCAAAAGAGGATTTTAATGAACTGAAATCTTAGGCAGTCTTCTAGTCCAGAATTTATCACAAGCGTGTTACAAATCGAAGCGTGTACAAGGTTTAGAAAATAAATCTTATCTTATATATATTCTTGTTTCAAGTTGGGGTAAACATTGAAAAAAAAACGGACAAGTCCTGTCAGTGTTTTATAAACAAAATTTGAACGGTCATAAACTCGCAGAACCCTGAATCGAATTGTTAGTACGATTTCCACTGAAATGTTCAATTCAGTTATGACGTAACAGAACACAACCGGCATTGATGAGTCAGAGAAGCCGTTATCAAGAAGCCGTTGAAATCAGCGAGCAAACGAACACGCAAACTGCAAAATAATACCGTCGTGTCTTCAAAAAATTCCTTAGTAACTAACCTTATTCGATTGGAATTCCATTTTCAAACGCAAAAGCCAAGACGAAGGAGGCTATTCACGAGACGTTCGATAGCGTGCGATATTACGTTACTAAGCAACACGCGAATTCGGGAATACGTACCTTGGTATTCTGTTCTAAATCCGTACCGCAACTAGGTCAAGATTCCACGCGGCCAAATCAATTATTATATTCACTATAAAACTCTTACTGAGCGTTTGGAGTACGACCGGAATGCCACAGATGTCCTGAAATAATAATGCCCATAACCGTAGAGCGGCGCGATTTAAAAATAAAACGACGCGGGGGAAGTTGGTTGCCAGTTATATCCCATACCTATTAAGTTTTCCTGTAAGTTCCATAATATTTTCCTGTAAACAATAGTACTAACGTGGTTTTTCTGTCGGTAAGTAGTCGTTTGAATTATTTATTAAATATTAATTTGGTTATTTAACATTTTATCGAGAAATATTTTTGCCGCGACGCACCGAACGAATGCCGGTCTAATGACACTTTGGCGCGAAAAACATTTGCATTTTATTACGCGGCATACCTATACAGATTATCGCAAGGTTAACTGTTCAATGCGACAGAATATATAAAAAAAGCGCAATGTTGCCATCGCTTATATCTAAGTAAATTAATTATTTAAGACCCGTGGAAGTGTATATTCTCAATATTTTATAGAACGACACTTCTTATTATTAAAGGCTAAGTATATCGTATAACTATAAAGCTGATAAGGCAAAACATATTCAATAATAATAACAACAATAATTGTATCTTATTATCTGATATTTTTATTTTATTTTTATAAAATACATGTTAATTGTCTTTTTATTGTCTAAACTGTTTTTAATACTTTATGTTAGTAGTTCTTGCTTTCAGTTTAAATAAATAAGATCATTAATTTGCTTAATAACTGATTTCACTCATTGTTATAATTTATTTTCAAAATGCTTGCGTTTTAATTATATTGGTAGGCATATCTGAAAAAAAATATAACAAGCTATTTTAGTATACTAGCGTTGAAATAATTTACTGAACTGAGCGTGTAAATTCATTATATAAAAATTATTCGTAGTGTTGTTTGATAACCATAATTATATTTAACCTCTATTTAACAATTAAAGCAAAATACAGTTAGTGTATTTTATGATAATATATAAAATAACTGTTTCAAATATTAACGTCTATTTCATCAACTAAATTTTATTTAAATAAACTAATAGTTCATTGCGAACTTGGACCTTAGGATTTCGTTTGTTGGAATTTTTTCACATTTATTTAAATATCTAAAAAAAAATTGTACATATATTACCAACGTATATTCCAAATTTCATTTAAACTGGAGAATTGGTTCGAGTTATCACGGCACATACATACATACATACATGAAATGACTTCGCCCCATCTGTATTTGTAAACCTCACTCGTTTCGCCCGCTCGGTCAATAAATAAATATAAAAAAATCTATACGCACCAAAGATGATGCGGGTTGACTTGTTAGTGTTTGTCAATACGAAAATAAACACGTGTCACTGTAACTTTTAATTAAACCTACTGCAATATTAGCATGCGAAACGTGTTTTTGCAACGAGTCGTAACCGTTAATCAACTACGTTATCTTAGAACGACGATTGGTTTGAAAATTTAAACGATAACGGACGTTAACGCATGGCGGGTGAACGAACTCTGCATTAATGGGAAAGTTCAAATGTGTTCAATTGAAGTTGATATTTCGTGTGGGGTTGCTTACGAGTTTACGACCCTACTGCGGGTTCCAATGTAGTATTTAAGTGTTATTTTACCTTCGAAAGTTACACTTGCCACGTGCTTTATGATAAAAACATTATCAACCGACTTCAAAGAAGGAGGAGGTTCTCAATTCGACTGTATTTTTTTATGTTTGTTACATAGAAAACTTTTTACTGGGTGAACCGATTTTTATGATTCTTTTTTTATTTGAAAGCTGGGGCTTCCCGCGTGGTCCCATTTTAATTGAATAAGATCCGACAAGTAGTTTTTAAGCTATTAAT
>DWHK01002172.1:0-10223 GCA_018247855.1 Graphium androcles
GCAACACTGAAACGACGATGGTGACACCCTTCAGTTCACAGATAAGTTGGTAACAATGTACATGTTATTTTGTTTAATAACGTTGAAGGTAAGGGAGGTATTTAAAAATATTGTGGTAAATTTAATGAAATACTAAAACAAAATGAAACCCAATTTATTATAAATACTGTGGATAAAAAAACTTTAAAGCACATTTAAGACTTTTTAGTTTTCGTTTTCATGAATTTTCAGCGCTTGTTCTAAAACGGACATGGTGAAGTCCACATCGTCTTTGTTTATGCACATCGGTGGTTTTATGCGTAGAACCTGTGAACGAAGTATGAATGTTTATTTTTTTAATAGACAATATCAAGGCGCAAACGGTTCAGCTGATTTTAAATGATAAATTGTCAGCCCTATACACCAACAACACCTACAATGTGCTGGTAAATATGTGCTGGTAAATGTAGCAAAGGGAATAGGACAATGCGTAGGCGGAAAAGAAATATAGTAACAACCTATTTTAAAATATTCCCACTACTGGGCAAAGGCTTCTACCGGACAGAGGTTATATAGGGTATATCGCGACCCCAGTGCGGATTGGCCAACTTTACATATTAGATATACAGGTTTTCACGATGTTTTCCTTCACCGTAAAGTCCGTGGTAAATTAGCACTTAAAATTGCAATTAAGAAATTGACATTTTCATTGGTGCTGACACCGCAGTTTGAATTCAGGTTCGCCTCGAGTACAGATAAGAGAATGTGTAATGCGGCAATTATAATAAATTAAATAACATGAATCTGAAAACTCACATTGCTCCACCGTCCACCGCGTCCTATCAAAACTCCGAGATCCTTTATCGTCTCGAAAATGCTTCCGACGTGGTCCTTGCTAAGGGGCTGTTTCGTCCCTGGTTTGACCAGCTCCACGCCCAGCATCAGCCCTTTCAAAGTAAAAATTATTTGCAATAATAAAGATGTTTCCACGCACTTGCTTTTTAATTTTATAAATGAGAGGGGAGAGATTGGGAGACTAACTCAACACCTTTTAATGGAGGGATGTTTACATGCATAAATTTCACCCAGGTAGAAATCAAGATCTACGCATATATTTGCGCCATATGAGTCTGGAACCCATGTTTATCGAAACCAACGGTTTAGCAGCTGTTCTAACTGAGTTATAAATGTTCAATTTACAAATTTTCCCCCTTATAGATGAGAACTTTTAAAAACTCTGGGGTTAAAAAATAATCATTGAAACTATTTGTATATGAATTTTGTCGCAATCAAATTAAAAAAAAATATTATACCTTTGCCTCTCACATCGCCAATCATTGGACACGTCTTTTGGAGCTGCATTAATCGCTCCATGAAATATCTACCGAGGACCTTATTGTTCTCCTGCAGGTTCTCCTCTTCAATTACCTGAAGATATAAGACTTTTTTATCTATATCTTGATGACGTTATTGGATCGACGCGAAAGCCGATTAGGCTTTCTTATTTCCTTGCCGGAATAAGTCATAGCCAAAGCAATCAGAAATCTATCCGAACTCTAACTTTTTAAGAGTGGACTTTGATTATGCAAATGAAAGGCAATAATTAAAATAAAACAAACTTGAACATTGGGCAAAGTTAGTTCTAAACAAAAGACTGTAGAAAGATTATGTGTTACAACATAAATCATTGTTATAAAGTCAATGAAACGTCAGACTTACTTCCAGGACAGCTTTACCCACTGCAGCGGCCAGTGGGTTCCCACCAAAAGTGTTAAAATAAGTGGATTTAGCGTGGGCAGCGGCTATCTCCTTAGTGGTGACGACTGCCGCCATCGGGAAACCGTTTCCTATTCCTTTTGCCATCGTAACTATATCCGGGATCACGCCTTCACCCTCGAAGCCCCAGAACGCGTCACCGGTCCGACCGAAACCAGTTTGAACCTATAATATAAATAAATAAAGTCCTACTGATCGAATTTCAGTCACGGCGGCCAATCTTGTCATAGATCAGCGGACTGCGCAGGAGACACGTCACGAGTACACTATCAGTTTCTTTACACTCATAGCCAGATGGGACAGATTTCTGACATAACCAGAGAGAGATCAGGCAGACGCATGGATCATATTTATTTTGCAGGCAATCGGGTAATTAGCACATATTGCCCTAACCCAACTTAGAAACATCACAAAGTCTTTTTCCCCCTGAGATTCGAACCTACGACCTCCGTTTGAAACCAAGGCTCTGTAACCATGGCCATGAAGCATATAATATAATCCCACCCAAAACATAAATGTAAAAAAGGAGAGCCAAGTTCAATACAAAATTATGCTTAGCTGTGGGCTTCGCCGCAAAAAGAATGGATATCTAAATGAGTGCCAAGTTGTATGCAAAATCCAAATATTTATTTATAGGAACAAAATAACATTATGTAGTTTTGTAGTATTAATCTGTATTTGTTTGCTTTATTTTAAAAAAAATGTGAGATCTTAAAGTAGGTTTTGTACTAGATTTGACTTGGCCAAATATATCTTACATAATTTAGTTTTTTTACTGCATTTTACCTTAATTTATTTACTTGTAATAAGTATTTTAATGAACAAGACGTTCAATTGAAAAGGTTTTAAACAAATAGATTGACTTGGCCATCGCATGAAAACACTATATGTATATCTCACAAGTAATACATACTATATTAAATTAGATTCTTTAGTGCGATTGCCAAGTCAATTTATTCATTTCAAACATAAAAGATTTCTAATATTGATATGGTCACTATAAGATGTTTATAGGTTAGCTAATTACGTAATAACTTAAGACAGAAGGTCCCCTAAATAGGGACTGAATAAATTAACCAACTTGGAATTAAATGCATCTCACAACTTTTTACGGTAGAAGGACTAAGTAGCAAGACTTGGTTTTTTTTACAAGTTATGTTTTTGATGGCATTCATACTTTCCGTTTTCGTACAATTGTGAAATTGTTATAGCTAGTCTTTAATCGAAGCAAACTTCTCATTTATTTTTATAGGCGCTACCTGTCTTATAATTTCTCAATACGAGTATTATTAACCCACTATAGAGAAGTGAACGGCGGCTCATATTTATAAATCGATGAAAAATTTTAATACATTCACGTTTTTTTGGTTTCGAGGTCAATTATGTAATAGATTTTGGTTAACAATACTTGTACAGTTGAATTTATAAAATAAATTATTTAAGCATCTAAAATTAATAGATTAGTTACCTTATAAATATTATAAATATAAAAGTTTGTATGTTCGAGACTGCATCACGCAAAGACGGATGAATTGATTTGGATGAAATTTGACACACAAATTGTTTATTAGCTGGAGTAACACATAGGATGAATTTTGTACAAATAAAAAAAATAACGCGGGTGAAACTGCGGGGAGCAGCTACTATATAATAAAGCTCAAAATACTTAGCTATATAACATTTGTGTCAGTAAATTTATTTTTCAATGAACTGAATTAGTTACATTGCTTCTGTTCACCCGAATTTTATAATTGAAAATAAACCTGTTTCTAGATTAAATTATTTAAAACTCCCGATAAGAACTGACCAATGACGTACCAAAGAATGCGGGTTATATTTATATCTAATCTATTCTATGATATTAAAGAGGAGAAGTATTATTGAATCGGAACAGAATGCGTTATCGTTATGCTTGAGAGCTCTATATTTGTATATGTTGTTAATATAATAAATAAATTATCAATAAAGAGTACTTTGTTTAGTAATTTAATTTTTGAAATGACAAAATATTCCTAACATAATATATACTATGTGATATTTTATCCTTATATATTTTTGTAACGCAAAATTTAGATATTATTTATGTTTTTTCACTTATACGTTGTTCTTATGTCACTTATACTTGTATCTTGCTGCAAAACAGGATTAAGTTACTAAGTACAAATTACTTTTTAATTCCCAAGCTGTTACACATAGTATTAAGATGGTGTCCGCCGCATGAATCTAGATTGATTTATAATGTTGGATTGGTTTCAACTAAAACCTTTTAAAAGGAAATATAGATTGAACATCATTTATAAACATAAAATCCATCTATCTATATGGGTAAACCGTCTATTTTGCTATTAGTGTAATATGAAACTAGAAACTAAAATTATATTCTTATATTTATAACATGAAAAGAAATTTATATATTAAAATAATTTATGAAATCTAATACGAGTTCTTTAGGCCGTTCCATTTAACTAATTTAATTATTTTTTAATTAGAAGGTATTTATGCCCAGATTTGAACCATCTCAAGATATACGTACAATATAAGTGCCATTTCCCCATATACATTTCGTACGTTTTTAAAGCTTTTTTCTCTTTTATATGTATGTGTATCCTAAATCCTAAATGAGTTACGAGTTTCGTGTTAGTCTACGAACACTTGCTAGAACGAGCTCTTTCATCCGAAATTTTGTGCACTGAATTGGTTAAGTTAAAGGGAAGCTAGATGCCTCGGTTTCACTCGTTCGCTGTTCAGTCCAGAAGACTGAATTTAGGATAACAGATAATCAGTAGAGAGATCTCGAATATTCGAGACGTAATCTTTTGATACACGATCGTGTCGAGGCGGTTTTTGCCGCATCGCACACTAACCCCACAGAATGTTGTGCCGTTAACTCGGCTCGCGTGTACCGGTGCCACCGAGTTACGTACACCGTAGGGCTGTACCGCTATGCTCACGAAAAAACGGACGCATCGTTTTGCGGAATTCTTTGCGTGCGGGATATTTCTTCTAGATGGAAGTGGCGATTGTGGAAATATACAAAAAATCCTTAGATACACATTCTTGAACAAGAGTAACTATTAAAACCGTCTCTAATTTTACATGTCAAAGTTATGGATGACATTAATTGTTTTGCAAATTCAATCTTATTTCCGGAACATAGAGTTGTCTTTCAGAATAATATCACACGGGAAAAATTATGGTTGAGTTTTTTCAAGGCAAATTGGTGCATAATTTGACATTGTGCTGCGGATGTTATTAAGACGCTGATTGTGTATTTTTTGTATATCAATGATGGTGAGCGAGAGAAGGAGTCATTGACTTAAAGTTTGATTATATTGATATTTCATCATATAACTTTTTTAAGCAAGTAATATCATCAAAGTAAGGCATATAGGCGATATTTTGTGGGTGGTTCTTAATAGGGGAATAAGGAGTGAGGCATTGGTATTGCTGTGCGACAACCTCCAAGGGATTATACTTTTAGACTTTTACAGTCTAAAAGTATAATCCCTTGCTTTTTTTTTACTGGAAGTTGCGACTTCGAGACCTGCGGGGTGACAATGATTTCGCTTTGCTGTTCTTAGTTGGGCTAGGGCAATATGGGCTGATCACCCGATTGCCTAAAAGTTAAGATAATCCATGCGTTGGATGGGCCTATAAAGTGATCTATCTCCTGTCCTGTCGAATATGCGAGATGCATATTCGACAGGACAGGAGATAGATCACTCGGGCTATGACAGTGAAGGAAATGATAGCTCACCTGTGTCAGGTCTGTTAGTTGATTTTTGAATAGCTTTGTCGCAGTGACCGAAATTCGGCCGGGTGCACATTATTATCACTTATTGGTCTATTTGTGCAGCTGTTTGTCATGTTGAAATGTCTGTTTATTTAGTTTTTTTTGCTCCTGACGATCTAATAATAATCATATGTAACGATATGTTTTCATCGCACGCGAATGGTTCCTAGTAGGCCAAGAATTAATACTGTTACTATTCAGCCACACGCGGTTGCTGTCACGCACTTGGCACGCTTTTAATTTACAACTGCATCCATAATGTTATTCGATTTCCGCTCCGCCATAACTGCGTTTCTTTGAGTGTTTAGTGATTTGTTTAATAACACGATAGACCACCCGTTCCTTTTATATTTTGAAGTCGCTCTCATTCCTTAATACACGTAATTGTTGCGTTTTGCTTTAGCCTCCTTTTTTCTCTTCATGGATTTTTTTACAATATTAAATCACGAGAAAATATTACAAAGAAATTGGATATAAATTCTATACTTTTTTTGGTTAATAAAATATATTTTGACATTTGTTGTTTCTTCAACTTATAATTTAAAAACATGGCTTCCTGCAACTTTTGAAAATATAAGCAAAATACGACAGATTTTTTGCCGGCTTTTGTATGAAACAGTGGTATTCCCACGACAAAACCTGTATGTGAAGCTATTATAGCTCTACTATGTCGTTAGTAAGTTAAGCATAAATATGAGAAACATCGGGTGAAAATATTAGAAATAAAAAACAGCGATAAAATCCGTAAAGTTATATATAAAACGTGTAATCAGTACATACTATGTTCAGACGATAAAATAGTAATTCTAAGAGTAAATCGTATTTACCCGGTGTGAGTGGAACTAGTAGACGGAATGGAAAAAATCTTTTTGTATATAATAGCCAGATTAATTAGAAATATTTTGCCGGATATAATGCCGGCCCCAGTGCGGAATTTCGAACTTCACATATAAGATATGTAGGTTTCCTCACGATGTTTTCCTTCACTGCCGAGCACGTGGTAACAATTTCATTGGTGCTGGCACCAGGGTTTGAACTCTGGTTCGCGTCGGGTAAACAGAATTAAAGGCGAGCGGTTATACTCTGGGCTTTAAGCTAACCGTCTGGTTTGTCACAAATTAACGGTAACTTGTACGTAACAAAGTCCTTTTAGCACGGAGCCGAGCGTCACGATTCACAGTTAGCTACGTAGAAAGGGTTCCGGCGACACTGTGTTTAACGTGGGAAGAAAGCGCAAAGTTAGTCATTACTGGGCGCGGTCGCTGTGCCAACAGTCAGGCATTATGGCTACTCCAATTGACTTGAGTTACGGTCGAAGTTGGACCGTGAAGCTATTGAGTTCCTCCCTATTGGCACAGCAGCCAGTATGTTTGCATTTTACCGTACTAATATTTATGTGGATTTAGATTGTAGAGTATTTCAACGATGGGTAGTCGATGACATAGAGTTGGTGGTTTCAAAAAATTTTTTGAACCTTAAGGTCTTTTTTCTACTCTTTAATATTCTTATATGATACTTGGAATTACATAAATATTAAAATTTTTCATCTCTCTCCAGACGTCGAACATCAGATGAACTGTCCGCTCGTTTTTCGTACCTTCCATAAAAAAAATATCATTAAAGTGGTAAAAATTATGGGTGGTTGTTATAAAAGAGGTTAGGTTATTTTTTTCTTTAGGTTGCTTGCTACGTAAATTTCTTTTAGAGATTCGGAACGAAACGTAACGTCTATAATAGCATGGTTAACATGCATACCGTTACTTATATGTATTTAATAGTGAAAAACAATTTTTAAATCAAAATTTTTCAAAATGAACTTACAATAGTGTCTTGACAAGGTGTTGGCATTCTCTCGATGGCATGGCGTGTGTAGTCCTAACTTTTTTTCTTATGTAATTTACTGATACGGTTATAACAATTGTTATGACGGTTTAATGCTCACTAAAGGAGTGTTATTGAAATTAAATGAAATTTTTCACGAACTAGTGATGTTACTTTTTCCCTATATGTAATAGAGCGTTATATAAAACCGACTTGAAGTTTATTGCAACTAGTTCGAATCGGATTTAAAAAATAATAAGTTTTCCGATTGAATGAACATTGTGAAGGTTGATATGAAGATTCTTCTTCCTCCTAGCCATATTTTCAAATAACTTGGGCTCGGTTTCTAATCCGACCAAATTTAAACTAAATATCAGTTTTTATACGGAGCGTATTGCGGTGGTCAGATACCAGTGTATCTGACCTTCACAACCCAAAGGGATAAACTGAATTCGAAGGATGGATTAATTGTCAGGATATTTGAAGGCACTGACATCCTTTAATGTTTGTCAAAGGTCTTATTGACAACCGGGTCCGACTTTTTACATGTCCATCCGACGCATTTTAATTTTCAGGCAATTGGGTGATCGGCCCGTATTGTCCTAACCCAACTAAGCAACAACAACACAAAGTCATTGTCCCCCCGCGGATTTCGAACCCATGACCTCCGTTTGTAAAGCAAGGACCTATACCACTAGGCTACAGAAGCAGATACTAGGTTATTATGAAGATTTTTGATATAAAGATTATTGTTAGTATGTATGTTTATACGTATTACATAGTATTTTTATATACTGTTTAGTAGAGTCACTCTCAAAAGCTTTTAAGAGGGTGTTTACGCATAATCAGGGGTGGTTTATTGCCTTTCTCCTGCGAGAGACGGAATCCATTACCTTAATAATGCCGAACATGTTTTGTTTACAAAAGGTACAACTTTTTTTTCTGATATAATCGTTCATAAATAACATAATAATACACACTTAATTCGTCTTAAGTGATTTTGTTACAAAGTCTCCATTTATTGGAATAGTAGTTATATATTTATGTACTTAGTATTATGTTTATGGTATTTATTTAATTGGATTTAGTATAATTAGAGTGATCATATCAAAAAATATGATATCTATCCTATCACGTTAAAAGGGTACCATGAACAATGATAGATATGCTCCTTTTTAGGGTTCCGTAGTTCACCCTTATAGTTTTCTCATGTCCGTCCGTCACTACCACCCCCCGCCCCTTTAAACTAAACGGCTGGCTCGAAAAGTCATGATGGTACTCCATGTGATGACCTTTGAAGGAAAACTATAACGGCTTACTTAACTTTGTTAGTTCAGTAGTTATAGAGGCTTTGTGTGGTGGCACGGAACCCTCAGTGCGCGAGTACGACTCGCACTTGTCTGATTTTTATCATTGAATAAGACAGAATATTGGTTTTGCAATAGTTTCAAACATATTTTTTTTTATTTTGCTGACTATGTCAAATCTCGCATTCAGATTTCATAAATGCAAAGTCTTCACTTAGCGTATAAAAATAAAGATATAATGTCTAGTCTATTCCAGTTACAGGTAAGATAAAAGGTGAACAAAAGACTCACTTATTACGTTATATTGCTCGTAAATCCTTAATTATAAGCAGACACAAAAACTGTATTTTTCTCACAATACCTTACACAACATTTCCTGTCCATATTGAACCTTTTTGCTCTAATTTTTAAACGACTTCAAAAACTTTTTTTGTATGTGTGTTCGCGGATTTCATCGTCGGTTATGGACCGATTTTGATGATTCTTTTCTTGTTGGAAAGGTATCCTAAGTGTGGTCCCATAAAATATACATAAAAATCGGTTAAGTAGTTTGTTTTTAAAATCAAAATAACGGAAAAAATATGTCACGAAAGTACACTTCTAAGGCGTTTGGAGTCGGTTTTTGTAATTTTATGTCAAAATAATTATTTATAGATAATTTTACGTTTTAAGCTATTACTTCTGAAAAACTTTACATGGAAAATTCTTACCTAGAAAAAGGTTAAGTTTTCCTGGACCATGGACTAATTATGAGAGTCACGCATGCATTAGCAAAAACGGACCACTCTCAAATTCAAATAGAAAATCAAAATATCTTTATTCATATAGACGCTTGCGCGTTCTTATGACAGGTCAAAGATAACATTAAATTAATGTACAAGTTCTTCAGTAACCTACCACCTGCACCGGCTCGAAAAGCAGATTCTGTTCTGGAGAGACCAGCGAGAAACTCAACAGGTGCTTTTTAAAAAAAAAAAAGATGGATTTACAATGTTATAATACAATAGTCGTGTTTTAGCGTACGTGAGTATCAACGGTATCAATTGCACACATTTGCATCATCAAAATATCCCGCAACGGCATAGTACGCTTTCATTAAAAGCGTATATTTTTTAAATTTTGTATTTTATCTGATTAAGTGGCAGACTTAATATTGACGGTGGAATTTTATTCCACATGCGCACACCTTACCCCATGAATTACTTATTAACTTTTCGTAGACGAAAGCCTAGCGTAGTGAGTTTGTCCTTATTTCTAGTATTTGATTTATATGTCACTGTTTATTTCTTAATACTGAATGTTAAGTCGGACATACATAATATCGCGACTGACTTACTGTGACTTGGTTGCTGATAACGGTGACAATCGCCTTGGGATCCAGATCGGATGTAGTACATTAAGATAGTTCTAATGCAAGATCCCTGACGATGGATCTTAATCGCACCCTAAAGCTTAAACCAAACCTAACCTAACCCAAAAACCAAAAAGAAACCCTTACAAAATTAATATAGACGTGGTACCAAAAACAGAAAATTTTAAAAATAACT
>DWHK01002173.1:0-10221 GCA_018247855.1 Graphium androcles
TTATTATGTCGTTTCCGATTTATAATGATACAAGATATAGCATATTTCTAATAAGAATACTATCGGTCGCGACGCAATTGTGTTAAAAAAAAATATAATTTATTATGACCAAATTACCTGGATCAAATTTCTATTTTTCAAACGGCTACATACTGTTGAATAGTGACATCAAATCTGTAAACCAACTGGTTGATGTTTATGTTTCAGTTTGACTAAATATTGCACACATCTGCCTTTGACAAATGACGCCTTCATTCCAACACAATTTTACTTGCAGAGCTTATGGAGGAGCGTGCCATGTTATCGTAGTTTATCTATACCTTTATATCGTATACTTGTCTAAAACAATCAGGTGAACGATTTATGCTGCAGGGGAATAACAACTTTTTAAAATGAACATACTTGAAAGTGTATAATTCAATATCGTTTACATTTATTTATTTTATTAAAATAAAAAGAAGATTTATATTTAATATTTATAACAAAAAGTTGCAAGAGACTAATATTTTTATTTAATTAAGCTGAATAAGCCACCTAATAGCGTGTTAGGCTAAGGTTAGTGTTGAGTTCCGTAATTTATGAATACTACTTTCAATATGTTGAAACACTTAAACACTTTAATTGCAAATAACTTCAAGGTGAAACTAATTTTTTACTCGGAATAATTTTCTTTTTAAGTTAGTTAAATATACTACAGTCATACATCATTTATCATAAAAACAACCATTTGCGGGACACATTAGTTAGTAAACAAAAAACAAAGAAGAAATTTAGCGAAAAAGAGAGAACGGCATAATGTAAGGCAGAAAATTGTTCAAAGAAGTAAGCGAAGAAAAGAAAGGAAAAAAAATAGGAGTTATCAGATTTATATATAGATGTGCTAAAATTCTTTAATGGATGTTAGGAAAATCTTTCGTATTTTTAAATGAGATTTTAAAAAGATTAGATTTTTGTCTTGAGTAGAAACTTAGATAAAACATGTATAGTCTGTTTAATACTATTTATTTTTCTATATGAAATATAGACAAATAATTGTTTTATTTATTTTCAAGATGAAGTGGATAACCTGGTAAACGATATCCTTGACGGGTGAATGACCACTTGTAACCTGGTTATCGATAATGAGACGAATAAGGAATACCTGTCGTTAACCTGTCAAAATTTTCATGTTTCTCGCTAACCTGCGTCCACTGTCCATAACTTGGTTACGAAATATCGTTCACCTAAAAGCCTGCCGTTCACTTGGACTGTTTTAAATGCCTATATCTTCTAAAATAATTAAACAAATTACTTCTCTTTATATGATGTCGATTAGTTAATTTGCACTCCAGTGATCCCGACTCTAAAAAATGATTTCTTCCAACTGTACAAAAAAAGTTTAATTCCGCGATGCCACTTTTATGAGAACGAGTCTAATATAACAGCCAAACTCGCATACTCGTATATTACGAGATTGCGTGTTCGTGACAGTATTATGTCGACATGTTCATTAACAAATATAGATGACGATGAATATAAAATAAAGCATAAATATTGCGGTTATCAAGTGCTTACACGAGGTCGTTGATATTGCTACTAGTATGGGATTTTGCCTGTTATTCTGTTATTATTATAAAAAATGTTAGTTTGCTTTCGCTTTTCTTATAAAAGATAGATAAGCAGATAGTCCTATATAATAATATTAATAAATAACTCTCCTAATTGCCAATCCCCTTAAGGTAGCAGATGAGTTGCCAAACTTAAGCAATTAACTCCTTCACGACGCAGATTGTACTGATTTAAACGTACATATACCATTATTGCAAAATATCACTAGTGGCTGTTGTACTTCTTTACACAAGCCGTTTATTGATGATTCCATAATTATGATATGTTGTATTTACTTTTGTCACCATAATAGGATATATAATATTTCTCTACAGAAATATAAATATTGAAAAATGCCAATGTTCATTTGAAATCTATTAACCTACCGACCATTTAACCTTGCGTTCACAAAAGCAACAACTTTTTTCATTGATATATTATATTTTAATGAATCCTATTTTGGTAAATACAACGCGTTTGATAATTTAAACGTAATATTTTCTACATTCTTACCAGACTGAGTCGAACAACATGTTTGTATAAAAAATGTGGTGGTGTGGCGTTTTACTGCTACTTCTATGGTATTTTGCATAGTACGCAAGTAAATTGAAGTCTGAAGTATTTCTGAGTTTATATTAATATCCTACAACATCGTCAAAAACACACAGCAGCTACGGAGGAGCTACATTTACTTTCCCTTGGTAAAGAACACGATACCCCCAAATTGGTGGCCCCGACATGATCTGATTTTGCGACGTGATACAGTAGATATTCTGATATTAAATCATTCATATTGCTTTCAGCTTCTGTGAACTCCATTTCATCCATTCTCTCGCCAGTAAACGAGTGCAGGAAGGCTTTCCGCTTGAACATAACCACAAACTGCTTACCCACTTGCAACTTGGAATTTAGTGAGGCGAAGCCAGACATATAGAAATGCTGACGCGGGAACGGAACAATGTTTACTGCCAGCTTACGCAAGTCTGGATTCAATTGACCGGGGAAGAGGAGGCAAGTAGTGACGCTGAACATGGTCGCGCAGATCAAGTGGCTTAAATCACCCTACATCGGCGTGGTGAGTTTTAAAGTCCGGAAACAGATGTCGTATAACACCTCGTTGTCCAGGCAGAACGTGTGGTCGGTGTTCTCTACCAGCTGCTTACCTGCCAGCATGGTGTTGTACGGCTCCACCACGCAGTCAGAGACACGGGCGCTGGGGAATACTGAGAATGTTAGGATAATCCGGTCGGGGTACTCCTTGTGGATCCTGTTCTCTAGCAGTGTGTCCAAGCTGGAGCCAGTTCCACCGCCAAGGGAATGTGTCAACAGGAAGCTTTGGAGACAGTCGCATCCTTCCGCTTCGTGACGGACCGTGTCAAGCGCATACTCATGTATCTCACCACCTTCTGTGTAGTGGCCTCTGACCCAGTTAGGAGCGGCCCCATTCTGTCCATACACGAAGTTGTCCGGCCGATATAGGCAGCTGAATGGTCTTGAGTGTACAGCGTCCATGGTGGCAGGCTTAAGGTCCGCCGAAACAATCCGTGGCACGTATTTACAACCCGACGTAGTACACGTTCATACGCTCCAGCTGCAAGTCCGAGTCACCGTGATAGCAACCACACGGAGCGATGCCATGCTGGTCGATTTACGCTGCCGAGGAGATTCCAACATTCAGCTCTCTCCCGTTGCTGTCCCTAGTACCGACGTCTCCATTCTATGAGACGTGTCCACTAGCAAGTTTCGTCCCAATTTGACCCCTTCGTTTCGTCGCGTGGTCGCGTGGTCGCGTCAGAGCCACCACTCGACTTCTTTCTGGATGCTATATTTGGCCTTGTTCTTCTCTTAGTCTTACCTTGCGTGTCAGCGCAGCAAAGTTTACAGGCACACCACAACGTCTCACGGTAGCAACCATCTGGTCGTTTCATGCACGTGCATCTAGACATCGTTGGTCCCCTTCCTGTCTACAATGACTATCGTTATTGTTTTACTGCTATCGGCAGGGTTTCCAGGTGGCCATTACTGACGAAATAGTTGCTGACATTTTTAGGGATGGGTTTCTCGCTTCGGTTTTCCTACAACAACTGAGCAAGGCACTCAGTTTGAGTCTGATTTTTTTCGGCGCGTCATGCAGACTTTTGCTACCATCCTTAGGCAAACAGAATTATAAAGCGACTCCCTCGCCTGTTAAATCAGTACTCATGTGCTACTCTGGCTCCTTGACTCGTGCCTTGCCTGTAGTTTTACTCGGCATTCGTATGCTTACAAGGAGGATATGAAGGCTACGGCTGCCGAACTAATAAGTTAGTTACCTGGAGAAATACTGGTTTATGATCCTGATGCAGACCAACTCGACGATCTTGCTGATTTTGTCGTCCAGTGGCGAAAAACGTATTCTCTACGTCCAACTCCAGCTTCTCGTCATTCGTCGCCTGCCTTCTTTTTCTCCAGAGATTTACTCGCAACCACGCACTTTTTCCTTGGGGACGACACTATGCGGTGCCCCTTGCAGCCTCCCTACATAGGTTCTTTTGCGATATTAGAACGCTCAGCGGATAGCAAGACCTTAATCTTGAATATTTAGGGAAAGAATGTATTAGTGACCATCGACTTTGTCAAACCGGCTTTCGTGGAATACGCTATGGATGTCGTCGGATGTAGGACCTACAGATACCACAACGTCTCATACCACTTGGTTAGGTGAACGCGAAATTTTTAAACCTCAAAGAGATTTATCATATGTTAATTTTTTTTGTATCATCTTTCCCCGTTTTACTGCCACTTTGTATTTTATTCTTTTATTTATGACAGTGTCACTTGTGAAAATTTTGTTTCATTGGCGTGCACTCCCTCCCGCTATTTTGTGGCATTTTCCATAGTATGAAAGTAAATTTAAGCTTTACGAGAGGGAATAATAGCACATATAAAACGAAGTTTGTTTTAGTCCGCTATTACATATCTTTACTTTATTAAAACTTTCATCAGGATCGATCAAACCACTCTCGTAACATAAAAGGGCAAAGAGACAAAAAAGTAGTATACATTCATCACAAAACGAATATATGTACTTAAATATAAAGAACAAGTACAGAATTTGTCAAAAAAAAAATAATATTCATTCAATGCGCTCAAATGTCTTGTCACACAAAAGACAAGTGAAAATGTTCAAATCGCGTATCCCGCGTAGTAAATGTTACTTAACAGAACAGTTTTGAATAATTTATTATTTTTATTATAAATTAATTTCTTTTTTAACTTTATGAAATTTGGAATTAGAAACTATGCTATTATAGTTTGAATTGGCTGCTATCACGGATTTACTAACAAATGGCGTGGCCGTTTGAATTTCGCATTCGATGCTACCTATAAAAAAGTATAGTAAGTATATTAGCAAAGAGTACGAACTCTCGGGAAAAACATGCAAGCATAATGTATTAATGCGTGCGGTGGCACCACACCTTAGATGAAGTTTTTTGATATATCGGCTATCGAGTGACAAGGGCGATACCAAAAAGTTAATGCCGTAGCATGAGCGAGATGTTAATGTATGCTGGAGAAAAAGCGCTGCGCCACGCTTTACCAGCGTCGACTTTGATTATTGATACAAATTGTAAATGATTTATTCATTTATATTAAAAACGAAACTATCATAAAAGGATATTTTTTATTATTTCTTGAGGAAAATGCTTAATATAACAAGTTAAATGCCAAATATAACAAGTTAATTATAAAAATGGCCTAAACTTTCTTTATCAGTGTTTCGCTTTAAATTTTAATCAATTTTGTAATAAAAATAAGGTTTAAATACTAGATTTTACTAGTAGTTCGCCGTGAATTTGGACCTCGCGATTATTTTGTTTCACATTTATTTCAGTATCTCTTAAACTGCTGAACCGATTTGGATGCTCATAGAACTTAAATATTTTACTAATATTACCTTTATATATCCCAAATTTCATCTAAATTGGAGCACTGAGAGTTATTGCCGAACATACATACACACACATACATAGATATAATATAAATCTTTATAATTAAGCAATATTTCTTGGGACTTATTCAATTTCTGTAGGATATATAGTTCCACAGCCAAGAGCACAATCACCCTTGCAACATTAGGTAAAACAACAACAAACATTCTTCTAAGAAGATAAAAGAAACACAATAAGATCTTAACAATAACACGAAAAAACTTGGAATTACGCCAAAAAAAATCGTTATAAAGAAAATCTTTGAAATGCATCATTTCCTGACGTAATATATTTCTCTATGGTCATTTAACTTCCTACTGACGTTTATTTTGTTACGGCGTTGCCTATTTTATTTTTTAGAGAATCGTAACATAAAAATATCGCATTTTGCCAAGAATTACTAAAAATTATACACGATGAAATTTTAATAAAAAAAAAACAATTAATGATTAAAAAGCTTAATGCAATTATAAGGGTACAACAATTAACATTTCGCGTTAATATATAATGAAATTATTACGTGTTTTTAGAAAGATGGATGAAAGCAGAAGTGAACATTGATTGAAAACGACCCTTATGAAACTTAAATCATACCTGTTGATTTTAGTTAGTTTAATTAAAGTTACATTTATGTTCACATTAATTATCTACTATTTGCTGTTAATGAAATGATTTTAACCGACTTCAAAAAAGGGGGAGGTTATGTGTTCATCGATTTCTCTGTTATTCGTGAACCCAATTTAAAAAATTCTATGTTGGAAAGGAAATATTCAAGGGGGGTCAAATAAAATTTTTATAGAAGTCGGTTGAGTGCATAAATTTAGAATAAACTGATAAATCGGCAATGAAAAGAGATAGCTTATACGTACTATATACGTCTGCGTCAGAGCGAGATAGACAAACGACTCTAAAGTCTACTATTTTTCTCATGTTATATTGAGCTTTGTATGTTTAAAAGTTCTGAAACATTGTTTTAATGCGGTAAAATATTTCGATTGTACCTACACGTGAAATGTGTAGTATTGAGGGTTTCTTTCCTCGCTGAGCTACATCCAGGCACAGTACAGATAACCGTTATGTATAACGTTTAATTAATACAAATATATACTTTAAAGCGCAGGTAAATATAAAAATAAACAAAATTTATTTTGGATGCAAATGTCACCAGCCCGTTATAGCCCGATAGCGTGTAAAATCGCGTCATTTGTCTATAAGTATTGTTTATAAGTATATCTATAAGTTTATTCTAAATCTATGTTTATAACGTTTATAAGATTTCACAATTTTTTGATTGTTATAGAGATCAACATTTTTTTTATTTATACGAGAACTGACATGTTGGAGTGAGGGGAACTGACGAATGTCACCTCCCTGCTAACGATGATCGAATTGATAACAGATATCTATCAAAAATGACAGGACACAGAAGTGCAAGGTACACATGGAGATGTAGATGTGAATAGCCGTTACAAGTTCTTTTGCGGGCATAAACACAGAAATTAATTTTTAATATGTTAAAAGAAATCTAAGCTCATATTTAAGTTTTTGTACGAATCAGTGCCAATGGCACCAAATAAATAAGAGCAAGTTGATAAATCCTTTCAACTATTACAAATTATTTATGTAGCATGTATATGTCTTAAACTCACTTAAGGTCTCAACGATAACCATACGACACAGGATAAAATGTTAGTTTATTAAATAAATTTGGATAAAAGTTTTATTATTTTTACTTTTTTCGTTTATTTTCTTATATTTTAAATATTTTAAGACCGACAATAAAGCAGGATCTAGATAAACATTTAAATTTTTCTTAATTTTAATAAGTAATACAACAATATTTAAAACTATAACTCAAAGAAAAAACAAAAGTTACAAAACTAGGGGACAGTAAAATTCATAGAAAAATACAGAATTTTAACCAAAGTGTGAGTTAATGAAACATATATACATATATAAAATTTCATAGAAAATTACGAACAATAAATCGCAAGTCTGTATGACTAAAAATCTGTACGTAATGGAAGTAACTGCAATAACACGACCAATCTTTAACTTAAACGAAGTATTAGGCAATCAAATTGTCGATACTGATTAATCGACGGAACCAAAATATATCTAAAAAAAATTTTGGCTTGACTTTTAACTAAATAGCTAATCGGTTTGCCTTCACCACCGCATCTTAAGCAGGTATTCAAATATTACAATAAAACCAAGACCTTTATATGTGAACCAGGGGGGTATCAGAAGTTCTGGAGAATACCCCACTTGGAGTCAATGGTCAGAGAGCGTGACCTAGGCTGAGCGTGGGCGCTTAGGCTGCCCTTCGTATTCTGGGGGAGAGGGAGGGGCACCTTACCGCTCTGTCTCACTGTCCGAAGCAAACGGAGCAAAATCCTTTCGGCACCCCCTACCACCCTTGCTGTGGACTTCTCCAATATCAGGAGATTACAATCCAACTTCAGTATCGACCACTACCATCTTGAAACGGCGAAGCCGGCCTTGCTCTTTTTAAACGAGACTCAGATATCGTCTCCTGCTGACACCTCCTATCTCAGTTACCAGAGGTACAAATTAGAACACTCATTTGTGCCTTAAGCCGGAGTGTGAGTATGTCAGAGAGGATATCTGTCCTGTCTATATTATGGCTGCGCGTTGATAGCGACGACCACCCTGGCGTTTATGCGTGCCTATACAGTACACATAGCGATGATGCCGAAACTGACCAACTCCTCGACCACGTCCAAATGGCTACAGATTCCGTGCTGCAGCAGATCCCCACCGCTGAGATCGTCATTCTTGGTGATTTGAACGCTCATCACGCCAAATAGCTTGGATATTATATACTACCCATCATGCGAGGAGATCTATTCACGACTTTGCCGTGGCGTGTGATCTGACTCAGATGGTCAAATCGTCTACGCGGGTCCCAGATGTATTGGATCATAAGTCAGCAGATTGGGATGGGATGCGGACCTTCATTACATCCTACCCCTGGAAGCAGATTTGCTTCCCACTGAATGATCCGAGCGCTGTTGCCGATGAAATGGTCGATGTGGTGCTTCAGGGTATGAAATTATTTATCCCATCCTCTGTCGTCCCTATCGAAGGTAAATCAAAACTCTGGTTCAGTCGCTCCTGTAAGTAGCGTTTCGCCAAAAGCAAGAGTGCTACACTATAACTACACACGTGCACGGAAAACATCAGGAGGAAACCTGCATATCTTAAAAATAATAAAAATATTTGTAAGATGTGTGAAATCCGCCAATCCGCACTGGGGCCGCGTGGCGGACTAAGCCCTATACCCTCTGTCTAGAGGCCTTTGCCTAGTCGTGGCACGATTTAAAAATAGGCTTTTACTACATCCTTACCATATTTGCACAGCGGGGATGACTCGTTGGCCCACACCGCTATAGAGAAAGCCGATCTTCTATGCACTCATTTTGCGTCAAACTCGAATCTGGACGATGGGGGGAACACACCGCCGACCATCCCGCGGTGTGTATTCTCTATGAAAGAAGTACTCTTTCAGCTGAGTGCAGTGCGGAAAGCGCTTTTCTCCCTTGATGTCCATAAGTCGAGTGGGCCCGACGGAATTCCCGCTCTCGTGCTGAGGACGTGCGCTCCACAGTCGACACCGGTTTTAACACGTCTTTTTCGGCACTCCTACATCTTAGGCGTGGTTCCAATATCTTGAAAAAACGGCTTTACTGCACCCGGTCCCTAAAAATGGCGATCGCTTAGATCCATCTAACTACAGGCCGATCGCCATTACCTCCTTGTTCTTAAGAATAATGGAGTCAATTATTAACAACCAACTCCTCAGGTACTTTGAAGATCGTCAACTGATAGACGACTGCCAATACGGTTTCCGCCGAAGTCGATCAGCCGGTGATCTACTTTACTTACATCGATGGGCGGAAGCAATTGAGAGCAAGGCTTAGTAGTTAGCTTGGACGTAGCGAACCTTCGATCAGGTATGGCACAAAGCGCTTCTTTTTAAAGATCACGTCTCACGGTTTGCCTGAGAAATTATGCGTATAGATAACCAGTTTCCTCGCAGATTGGAGCATCAAGGCCGTAGTCGACGGTGCATGCTCTGACGCTAAGTCTGTGAGCGCTGGTGTCCCACAAGTCTGCGTGCTATCGCTCACACAGTTCCTTCTACATATCAATGATTTGTTGCGCATCAGCGACATTCACTGTTATGCAGATGACCGTACGCTTGACACTTTGTTTAACAGCCGGGCAAATATTTTTCAGGACCACGTTGACGAATGCCGGAACAAAATGGTATCTGAAATCGAGATAGCAAAATCTCGGATTGGTGTCGACTAAATTTAGTCCAGTTTAACTCACAGAAGACACACGTTTGCGCGTTCACTGCTAAGAAGAAGCCTTTGTCATACCTCCACACTTTGAAAACACTTCCCTACTTCCCATAGAATCCTCCGACATATCGAGTGACGTACAGTTTTTTTTTTATAGGTAAGGTTGGCAAGCCAGCAGACAGTTCACCTGATGTTAAGTGATCCCATCGCCCATAGACACACACAACATTCGAAGAGTTGCGCGTGCGTTGCCAGCCTTAGAAATTGGATAAAACAGGTTAAAGGGTAGGATGGGTCAGGATTATATTAAGGATTTGGTGGGGACAGGAGTG
>DWHK01002174.1:0-10221 GCA_018247855.1 Graphium androcles
ATGTAAGACGAGTATTATTAGTATCCTACATATTCGAACATGGTTATGTTTCTGACTAAGTCCGGGAAATCTTAGTATGAATTGCAACTTTACTAAGATTGCTGAAGTGAAGTAGAAAACAAAGAGTCCAAAATAGGTTTGAAAACATGCCTGTTTTCTACCATTAAAAGCTAAAAATTTCATAAAGTGTAGGCGAAAATAGCTAAATGAACATCTATTTAAAGAAATAATTCGTAATTTATGTATTACTTTTACGAAATTTTGAGCAAATTTTCAAAAAACTGACAGAATTTATGTAAACAAATATGACGTGACTCAGGTCGAATTGTGAGGTGAATGGGTTGGATACGCGGGGTGATTTGGATTGAAAATGACGTGATTAGAGTCGTTAATGGGTTTAGTAGGATCGCGTACGGATAAAAAGGGTTTTATTAAGCAGGAATAACCCTGGTTAATAAAACCTGAAGAAATATCGAGAATTTAAATATATAAAATAAAGAAGTGATAAAGACTTTAAAATTTGAAAATATGTACGACAAATTTTTATAAATAATTAAAAGTAACCAGTTGAAGCATTTGTAATTTCACCACTTATTTTAGACTAGCTGCTCCCCACGGTTTCACCCGCGTGATTTTTTGGGATTTGTCCGAGATCCATTCTGTCTATATGTATGCAGCTTATAAACAACCTGAGAGTCAAGTTTCAATCAAATCCATTCATCCGTTTTTGCATGATGCAGTAACAAACATACAAAATTTCACCTTTTTAGTTATCAATGTTTTAGCATTTTGACACTTTTGTTAAAGATGACTTTGTTTTCAACTTTCTTGTGATTTTTTGCGGAATCGGAAAGCGGGGGATGTGGGCTACTAAATTATTACACTCTAGAAGACATTTTAGAGAAAAGGCATTAGCCTGTTCTGGTTTCTTAAAATCAATCGAAATTTTGTTGCGTCCAGTAGCTTTGTCCTTCAACTATTCCTTGAATATTGTTTTTATGTAGGAATTGAGCCAGTTTTTAAATTTTCAAGGATGAACCAAAAGATGGATCCGTTTCCTTGCGTAAGACGAATACCGTAAAAGGGCCTCTATCGCCCTCACTATAAAATAATTATGCGTCATTTTCGCAACCTGGTTTGGAATATACCGATTGGATTAGGCCAGCAGGAGATATGATTTTTTTAGCATCTTTCCGTGAATCCTCTGCATGACATTTTAGACCTTGTTTATTAGTCTCTGCTGTATCCATTAAATCAGGGGCATCCTTAGCAATCATCTTTAAAGAAAAAAAAAAGAACTAACTCCAACCAATCATCTTAATAACTGACAGTTCGCGGCGCACTTGGACCTCGCGGTTATTTATTTTTTATATTTACTTAAATTACTATACCGATTTTGTTGCCCAACGAACTTAAAAATTGTGCTAATATTACCTACATTTATTCCATATTTTATTGAAATTGGAGCACTAATTCAAGAGTTATCGCGTTACATACATACATACATAAAATGCGTTTTCGCCGCAACTGTAATTGTAAACCTCAATCGCTTCGCTCGCTCGGTTAACTAACAACAACCACCACCACACAGACACAAACAAAGAGTCTCAACAAGAAATAATCAACAACGCAATAGAAATATGCTAAAACTTGAAATTATAACCTAACTTCAACCAAGCGGTTTGACGTTCGAAATACATAAACATATTATTATTATCTACTTGTGATACAATTGACAGCCATACATACTGTCATTGTGATTTACTAATATACTTACTATGCTCTGTCTGTGATTGTGATAGATCAAGCCGTCAGACTGACAGCCAATATAGCTATCAACTACCTAACCTAACCAAAGCAAAACAATATCAAACATTCTTATTGGTAATGTATTTTAAGATTAAGTAAAATGTTTATGAACACATGATGGGAAAAATAAGTAACGCAGTTGTAGCTTATCAAACACTCAATGGACTTATATGTGTTTATAAGCCTCCTTGCGTACCTGTACGACGAGTACAACACACAATTATAACGAATCTTTGCCGAGGTTAGATTACTTTTTTAATAAATTAAAAATATATATTAAAGTAAAGACAAAGAGACTTTATGTATTTAGCTGGTACTATATATTTCTTAGATTTAGGATATTTAAAACAAATTTAAGTTCTTACCTATATATATTCATCGGTATATTGTTTTATAGAAAACAGTATTTTTCAGATTTGAATTTGCTTCCTGATAGACCCATAGAAAAAAGAGTTGTCATAGAAGGTGCAACTAATGCTCCAATGACTGTAAAGTTAGTTCCTAACTATGCAGATGATCCCCTCGTTTGTGGTCCAAGATATATTAAAGATGATTTCAGGTGTAGTTGGGCCACTCATCTTGGATTGTTTACAAGTGGTGTTTTGTGTAAGTTTCATTTTATACAAATCACTTTTAAAGAAAAGTTGTATTTCTACCCAACAGGATTAAATTGGTATACAATATTAAGTTGAAATGTTTTATTAACTTAGGAATTATATTACTTGTTTAAATGACTGCAAATTGTAGATGTTTTGCTGTTTTTACTGTAAGAGATTTCATGTAAAATTTGTATATATATATTTTTTTTAAATTTGGCATAGTTATAATTTATTATTTGTTTAGAATAATTATAGGTTGCACAATGCAAAATTTGCATTAAAAAAAAAATTACATTCAAGTTCTGCAATTGCAGAACACCTAGATTTAATAATTTAATAACAACATTCCAGTGTTAGGTATAAATGATGGAACAAAACTAACACACCAAGTAAATGTGGCTAGGCTGACAAGATCGTATAAAGTGCATGGACAACTGGGTAAAGCAACTGATACTTACTTCTGGAATGGGAAAACAGTAGAGAGGTCAACATTTGGGCATGTAACCAGAGAGAGGATTGATAAGGTAGTGGCACATATGCAATCTGCTCATCAGAAAACTATGTTTACGTAAGTATATATTTTATTAAATACTTTACACACATTTTGGCAACATCTATTGATATAATTTTCAAATATCAAATAGATATAATGAGAGTGGTTACAGATCATCTGTTTTCTTCTCATCTGTATTAAAAAATGCAATAACCGAACTTGCCAATGACCAGAAAGAAAAAGAATACTTCTTAAAACACAAAATTTTTATTTACAGAATGTCTGGGCTACATATGGATTCACAGACAACATATGAATTAGCATCCCAAGGTGTTATAAGACCTGCTAATAACAAACTTCCTGTACTTTATGGAATAAAATGTGTCCACTATCATCCTCCAAATTTTACTTTAGGTATTTTATTTATTTTAGTTTCTTACATCACTGTAGCAAGGTTTTGGTTTTGCATATAAGTAGATACTTGTGTATTTCCTTTGTTTGTAACAAACAAAAATTATATTTTATGGTCATTTTAATGTATAAAGCGTCGTTTCTCAACCGGTGGCTTGCATTTGTTGTTAAAGGGGGTCACAGTCTGTTGAAAAATAATAAGACATTGAAACATAGAAGCTATTCAAAAGATTCATTTATTAAAGGAAAGAATATTAGTGTGTTATAAAACTACTCAGGATCGGGAGACTTTTTACTCAACTTTTTGGCTTTGTAGTGGGTTGCAACATTAAAAAGGTTGAGAAATGCTGGTCATCAATCATTATTAATTGAACTTTATATTACAGAAGTACAAGCAGTAAATGAATATGATAAATATCTCTGGACTCTTGTTCACGACCTGGGAGTACAGTTGAAAACATCTGCACACTGCACTGGTTTGCAATGTATAAGACAAGGAAAGTTTACTGTAGATTTAGCATTATTGAGAAAACATTGGCAACTGGAACACATTATTGGCAACATGGACAGATGCAGACAGATACTAGAAGAGAATGAAGCATTGTTGAAACCAGTATCAGCTCAGCTATCTGCTTAATTTTAATTAAACATAAGTAACACTAGAATAAATTATTAGTATAAATTGTTTGTTTCCATTTCTATCAATGTTTCCTACAAAATAAAGGTTGTTATTTATAAATATTGAAAGATTATACATCATAGTTTAAGTTATATATCTGCTTATGACAGAATTCATACCCAAAATAATAATATTAATGGACTAAAGCAATGTCTGATGAAACATTTGGACATGAAAATCATGATCTTCGGAAATTAGCCAAAAGGGATATACATGTCTTCTTTGTAATTTATCAAAATCACTTTTACAATTAAAATCACTTATTGCTTGAACTTCACAGTACAAATTAGACAGAGGTTCAATTAATAAATATTTAATTAATACCACACAAAACCTTCAAAAAAGCTTATTTTTGTATCATAGCCTTTGTTAATCTATAATTATTATTATCAGCTATTGTTAGGTGATGATGATGGAGTATTGGCTTGTTTCTCCATCTGTTCAATTCTTTTATGCCTTATCATGTTTGATAAAATGCCATCAAAAGACGTCGTTTTCTTCTTTGCTGATCCTCTCAATGTATCTTCACCTTCCCTGCGAACACGTAAACGTAGTGAACTGACTTCGTCCATAAAATCAAAGTCAGATTTCTCTTCCCTTATTGGAGACTGGGGTATTTCTGGTTGATTTTCTTTGCTAACCGGTACTGGGGATGGCGCTCGTCGACCAGGGCATTTCCATTCCAAAGGCAATGTTCCTGTTTTTTCAATAGTTTCATACAATTCTTCCAATTCATTTGGACTTGGCATCCAGCTTTTGCCAATAAAAATTCCAGTTTTTGACATCTCGTCATCAGAGCAGGGTAAATCCCATTCATCTCCTCGAAAATCTGAGGTCCCCATTGCAGTAAATTTTAATTTAAAACCAATTACAACACTGACTAGTACAATTACATGAAATTAAACTTCTGCTATAGTATCATACAATATACTGCGACGTTAAGTGCAATAATTGTAAGTAAATAATTGCTGACTGAAAATTTTTATTACGGTTCATTTAAATTAAATAGTGATATTGATATAAAATGAGATATCAACATTTGTCAATATTTTTATAAATGATAGGCAGATAACAAAAAGTCTAAAGCATTCTGAAATATGATATATTTTGCTAACGCTACGAATTGCGCTCCAATTAGCAAAAGTACTGCTCAGTGTTGGGTCTTCCGCTGAAACTTATTTTTATAAATTTTAATATGTATACAATTGCATAACCATTTTCATCATTTATTTGATTAAAACGTATATTATTTCAGTTTCCAAATTTCGCTGAGAGTATAAATTGCAATGCAATAAACAATTTTGGAGCGATTTTGTAGCACTACTGCTGCGTGTACACCATTTCGGATTGAACCCAATTATATAGCCATGCGTAAAACCTAAACATAACCTACAATATTTTGACAATAACAACCTAATTACTAATATACTTACTGTGCTCTGTGATAACAACAACTTTCTCCTTATCCTACATAGGTACTCAAGAACCTCGTATTGTATACCTCACCTCATCACGTACGAGAATTAAAAGTTGACCATACAATTCTTTAAGGACAATTTTATATGGTAAAAGTAAAGAACCGAATAAATGGAAAATATTAAAATGTCTTCGTCTGATAGTGATATAGAAAGTGAACGGGAAACAGAGACAAGGTACAGGCACCTTTAATATTTGTGCTGAGTTTGTAACAACATGTTCACTTATCTTAAATATTGAAGAAATTATTATGGGGCGATACTTTTTTATTTTTACAGACTTGGCGATTGCGAGGTATGTGCAGCACGTAAAGCGATATACACCTGTCCTAAATGTGAAGTGAAAACATGTTGTTTATCCTGTGTTCAAATACATAAAAAGGAACTAGAATGTGATGGCATACGTGATCGTACAAAATTTATTAGAATTAAAGATTTTACCGACACAGATTTATTGAGTGACTATAGACTTTTGGAAGAATGTGCTCGGTTTGTATATGCTGTTCGAAGGGATGACAAAAAGAAATTTACAAGAATTGATAAGGATCTGCCAATTGTATGTACTTATACTTAAACTACACTGATATGCCTTAATACAAAAAATATTTATTAATATTTAATGATTTCAGCATTTGTTTAAATTAAAAATGGCTGCTAGAAAAAGGGGCACTGTGTTACAGTTTCTAGCACAAAATTTTTCGAGACACATTGTTAATAGCACACGATATAATTATAAGACAGATGTAATATCATGGAGAGTTGAATGGATATTTCCTAATGTAGATACAAAGCCATTGAAATTTGTAGATGAAAAATGTTCAGAGCAGACAAAATTATCAACTCTTGTTGATAAATATCTAAATCCAAGTGCAGAATACTTTGATGGATCAAAAGCTTTACTGTTTTACAGATCTGCTGGATTTAGTGGAGTAAAGATTTTATTAAAAGGTATTGCCTTGTTAATTTAAAAACTATTTGATAATTTCTATTGTTTATTTTTCTTTGACAAACTTGAAACATTGGGTGTTAACTCAAAATATAAACATAATGAAATCTATAAAACATATTTTGAAACGGCAGTTTAATTTTACAATATGTAATATTCATTTAAATAATAAAAATCCATAGGTAATGGTTTAGTAAAATAATTTTTATTGTTTGTCTTTAATAATTACTATATGTTTTTAAAACTATTTTTCAGCTGAAAAAATAAGAGGTTCAGCTAAGAAGTTTTTTGAACTTGACCCTAAAGAATCTTTAGAAGAGAACCTTTCTGGAAAATGTATTATAGAATTTCCAATAATTTTTATTGTTCTCAAAGATCATGCCTATAACTTTGAAATTGTGACACCAGGTAATTTGATTATTATTTATTATTAACCATTTTTTTTATTATAGAGGAGGCTAACTAGGAAGGGGCCTTTGTGATGGTAAGCAATCACAGCTGCCAGTGGACTCCCACAGACCAAAGGAGGACCCTAAGTCGTATTGGTCTGGAAATACAGCTGGCAACTATTGATTTCACAGAAGCGACATCGAAATATAATAATTTGAAACATACATAATATTTTGCTATTTACAGAAGATGAATTTGATGATGACAAAACTGAAACCGAAGACATTAAGAATGGATGCACTGAAAATAATGGTAATACCAGTCAATCAGTGACAAATGATGGAACCCAATATAAAAATGCCAACCATGGCCACGAAGACCAGAGGAAAAGGCCAAGGCAGCTTTTGACCGAGAAAATAGCAAAGCAGAAAAAATTGGCAATTGAAAAAGAAATAAAGGAAGAAAGGAAAAAGAGACCTAAGAATTTACTATTTACAACAGGTTATTCATCTGAAGAAAGCATTATTAGTAGTGACAGTGATAATGAAAGTGTTGGTAAAAAATAAAATTATCCAGATTACTTTTTGTTTTATTTACTGGATTTGTATAGCAATTAGAGTATTTTCAGTCATGACAAATAAGTATTCATTTGTAGCATTAATACCTAATACTTCTCCATACTTGTCTATATTTAAAACAAACTGTTGTCCTATATGTACTTTTGTCATAAGGCCTCCAGAACGTTTTCTTAACTGGCAGTCTGTATCATTAGAATTTTTGTAAATAAAAATGTGCTTTGAGGCTTCGCATACAACACTATAAGCAAAGTTGGGTGGGCAAGTGACAAATTTGCGGTTTTGTTTAGATGACTGTATATAGCCAAAAGCCAGGAGTGTTCCTTGATGCTTCACAGGCCATGTTTCTGAGTTAATCAACTGAGCAAAGGGTTGCCAGATGCATGCATCAACATCATGCCGTAGTGCTAATGCAGGGACTTCATGTGTTTCTAGTTTTATGTTGAACAAATATTGGTGAACACTGAGTGGAATCCTATGTGTGATCTCATGTTTCTGTAAATCCATTCGCACTGTAAATAAAAATAAATGTCAATTCTCATAAAAATGTATAAAATAGTTAAATCTATACACAGGTAAAAATCTATATATAGTTTTATATAACTGTCTCACATAAAATACATTTAATTAGACAGAATAGAAAAAAATAGAAGTGATGATGATATTATACCAACCTAAAACAGTATCTTCTTCTGATGGTGCATCACATTCTTCTACTTCTTGTGAAGAAAGACCAGGCACAGATTGGTCTGCAGTTACCTCTGTCTCTGAACACAAGTGAGCTAGTCTTCTATGAGCTTCTTCCACTAAACTTGCATCCAGAATTTGTTCTCCATTCCTATCACCACCATCTAATAAGTCATCCCACAACATACTCTCACATTTTGTTATTAATATATCAACTTGACCATTTTCTTGTAAATTCCATGTGGTAAAAATAAAATTTGCAAGATTAGATTATTTTACTAAAGATGTATATATACTTTAGTCACATGAAATATATACAGAAATAAATAATTAATAGAATAAAAATAAAATTAAAAAACTATTCCTCTATTTTATTAATACACTACTCCAAAATGATGCACATCATATACGATTCTATCGCTATCCTTTTCATTTATAATAACAAATAGCATGCGCACTCTCTTTCTTTGACGGACTTCAAACATCTGCTATACTGTGTCCTCTTCTGTCGCATGGGATAGTTGTTTGGGACCTCTCAGTCGCAACTATTCACTCGCAGCAATATTTTACTTTTTAAAATTCGACAACCGCAATTTGGGACAGATTTTTCGCAGGCAACCCTATACCACCGTGTACATAATTAAATAACCTTTATTTTCATTTAACTTTAATTTAATAATCAGACCGGTGTAAAATGCTAGTATTGATGTGTCCGTTCCTGGTTACCCAAGAGTTGTGACGGGAAAAGAATAGGCACCCGTTAACGTCTGTATATTCTATGGGCTTCATACTTTCGATTGGTATGGAATTTGTCTAATAATTAAACCAGTGAAATGCTTAAAAAAAATTTAATTATTAATTAATCATATTACAGACTAAAATTTGATAGGCAACCAATATACAATATATTTATAGCCATATTAAATATAATATAAAATACGTTCTATTAAATAAATATCTCGGTGAACGTCGTTTTATATCATGATCTAAGACTATAAGACACAATTTTATATCAACATTATTTTAAATGGTTAAATTAAATATAAATTATTTTCGGAAATCTCTCACCTGTTATATAAATTTGACTATGTACTAACGGTTCTAGTAAAGTAGCAGTTTATAATTATTCGTTAATATTTTAAACGATGTTTTCTATTGCAATTGAATTTTCGTTTATTTTTATAAAAAAAATAGTGTCACGTTAATCGTTGTATCGTAATTTGCGTACTTTTATTATTCATAATGATATTCATGAACCTTTCAATATAAGCAAACAATATAAATTCAGTGCCCAATACTTCTCGTATTAAAGCAATGATAAAACTTAAAACATAGCCCTTGCAACCGCAGACCCAAAGGGAACCATTGTGTTTACCAAGCATTCAAGTGTTAACGTATCTAAATGAAGAATGAAGACCTATGGTAACCGTGAGTGCAACGGAAATTTTTAATCTAAAATGCTTTCCTATTGTGAGGTTATTTACTTGAAACTGTGGGTCGTAATCTATATAGAATAAATTATAACAGAATACAGCGGGTATCATTTTTTGTTATTCAAGGTTACAAAAAATCTTATTTAATATCAAAATCAGACAAGTAATGTGGCAAAAATAAACCAGTTCACAAAGATATGCCACTGCTTCCCACAAAATCATAAATGAAAGTAAATAGACTTTATATATATTTTTATATTAACATCAATATTATACAGTGTGAAAGACTGCCTCCGTAGCCTAGTGGCATAGGCCCTTGTTTTACAAACTGGAGGTCGTGGGTTTGAATCCCGCAGTGGGACAATGACTTTGTGTTGTTGTTTCTTAGTTGGGTTAGGACAATATGGAGCGATCACCCGATTGTCTGAAAATTAAGATGATCCATGCGTTGGATGAGCATGTAAAAAGTAAGTACCGGTTGACAAGAAGACCTTTGACAATCGCTAAAGAATGTCAATGCTTTCAAATATCCTGACGACTACTCTATCAAGTAATCCATCCTTCGTATTCAGTTTATTGCTTTGTTTTGCAGAGGTCTGATGCCAGTCGCTCTTTGGAAAAATTGATATTTAGGTAAAATTTGGTTGGGTTAGAAACCGACCCCAAGTAATTTGAGAATTAGGGGGAAGATTATACAGTGTGAAAGAAAACTAACTTGTGAATT
>DWHK01002175.1:0-10219 GCA_018247855.1 Graphium androcles
GCTGGCTCTGTGAAGGGTGGTGGTACCTCCCCGGGCGAGCGCGGCCGTAAAAGTGCAGCAAAAGCTGTATGAAGGGTTATGCTCTACCACCTAAAAATTACAGCGAATTGTTTCTAAAATAATTATTTCTTTGAAGCACAATAAATTCCGTATTATAAAAGTTCAATTAAAGTCCCGAAATGATCAAACTTCGACCGTAAACCGACTATAAATTATTTTTATAATTTTTCTTCTTAAACCAACGCATTATATCTATAAGCACTCGGAAAACTGTTGCCCAAAAATGCTTTCTGTTGCTATTTTATGGCAATTTCAAATCTTCAAAAATTTAATCTTAACTATCACCTCCAGATAAAACCACGTCAGATAAAAAGTAAACCTATATGTAACTGGATAGTAATACTATGTAGACCGAAAGTTAAATAAATATATACAGTTGTAGCATTGTGATATTGATATTCTGTTTGTTTTAGGATTCTGTATCCAAAAGGTAAAATGAGACCCTATTATTAAGACTCCGCTGTCTGTCCTTCTGTCACCAGGCTGTATCTCAGGAACCGTGATGTGATGAAGAAATATATGTAAATTTTCGCTCCGTTTATTTTTTTATACAAATAATATCAATATTACCAATAGAAAATAAAATTCAATAAGGATATTATTATCCTCGATGCGAATTATTTCCATTTATCTGCTGTAATATGTTTGATATGTACATTTGTTACTCGACTTGTGCATAATTTAACCCACTCAAGGAGGTGGACGTGTGTCATTCATACAAACTTTCAAACGGTTTCATACTGTTAAATAGCGACATCAAATCTGTCAACCGACTGATCCATGTTTATGTTTCAGTTTGACTTAATGTTGTAAAATGCACACATCTGCGTTTGACAAATGACGCCTTGTAAATATTCTTTCCCACACAATTTTACATGCAGAGCTTATGGAGGGGCGTGCCATGTTATCGTAGTTTATCTATACCTACACCCATAAATTTAGGAAGACCACCTATTTGGTTAATTCTTTTTTGTTGTACAATAGAACCTCTTTAAGCTCGATAAGCCGAAAACATCCAAAACTCGAAAAAAGTTGTGTCCCTTTAAGCCCCAAAACCTCCAATTCTCGACATTTCAACCATCTATTAGTCGAAATAATCAGTAATCATATTGTCTCTTTATAACCTAAAAAAATTAATTGGATTTCTATATCTCGAGCATAGCAATATTATATTTTTAAACCGTTACAATTCGAATATTTGTAACTAATTACCTCTACAGATCGAATATAAATAAGTTGCTGACTTTAAAATTTTTCCAATAATTGACACAATTGTTTGTTAGAAAACGATTTGGGAGTATATATTATTATTATATAGGGATTCTATTTATATAGGAATTCCAATTCTATGATATGATAGAACTTATGACTGATGTTTTTTTTTATAGGAAATGTTGGTAAGCGAGCAGACAGTTCACCCGATGTTAAGTGATCCCCTCGCCCATCGACACACACAACATCCGAAGAGTTGCGTGTGCGTTGCCAGCTTTTGAAATTGGATAAAACAGGTTAAAGGTAGAATGGGTTAGGATTATATTAAGGATTTTGTGAGAAAAGGAGTGGGAAAAGAAGAGGGTAGGAATGGCTATCCAGCTACCCTTTGCCATGCATACTTTATTTTATGCTGGCTCTATGAAGGGTAGTAGTATCTCCCCGGGCGAGCGCGGCCGTAGAAATGCAGCAAAATCTGTAAGAAGGATATTATGCTCTACCACCTAAATGTGAATAAATGATGTTTACACGTACTTACATGGTAAATGGAAAATGTTATTATTATTGAGTTAAGTGAGCATTCAAAGATATACCTCACTAGAAGGCGTGTCGAATATCAAGTAGGTGTTGACCCACATCTTCAGCGTCCAGGAAATAGTGGCGGAAAGTTCCGGACTGAAAACTCCGCCGAGGCCCGCCTCTAAAGCAGCGCATTCCCATTCGCTAATGCGGAAGATGGCACCAACTAATCTGGAAACAAAAACCATTCTCATACTGCATGCAATAAAGCTAAAATTTGTAAAACCCGAAACTTATTCAATCTTTTGGTCATACATGGTGACACTTCTCTTTTAAAAACACGTAAAGTAACAACCTATTTTCAAATTGGACAGAAGCCGTCTCTATATAGAGGGTATAGCGCATAAGTTCACCACGCATCCCCAGTGCGGATTGGCAAACTTCACGTATTAAATATGCAGGTTTCCACACGATGGATTCCTTCACCGCCGAGCACGTGGTAAATTAGCACTTAAAATTGCAATTAACAAATTGACAATTTTATTGGTGTCGACTGGTGTCGGTGTCGTATGAACTTAGATTCGCCTCGAGTATACAGAATTAAAGGCGAGCGCCCGGATACTGAGTTAACACGGCTCTTTTTTGGTCACAGGTTAAAAAAACATTTATACTTTTACATTTTCGTAATAATAATCCCAAAAATAAACAAAATTTTGCCTCTTTTATTTCCTCCAATTATGCCATTATAAACAATTTACAATACGGCATAAGCTATAACAACTGTTTTATCGGAGGTCATAAACAATTAATGGTTCATCTTAAATCAATTAATTTCCACGGCAGCTTTCAGCATACGAGACCATAATTTACACCGACTTTCTCAATCAGCAGACAAAACGAAAACTTTCTCGTGGCACTCGGCCAAGCTCATCCTTTTTTAATGCGTATTGTCACTTGCTAGTAGAAAAAGCGGTTATAGATTAATTAAAAAAAAGAAACTCTAAAAGCACTAACATAGCCTAGTGGTACAATCCCGCGTTTAATAAGCCTGAGGTCGCGTGTTCACAGGTAAAACCGTTAGTAGATAAAACAGAAAAGGAATAGTCTTTCTTCTTCAAGGTTGTATCGGTCCGGAATTACCGCTGGCGACCATTGGTTCTACAGAAATGTTATGCGTGGCATGCATGACTGTCAACCATCGTGATGGTAGCTATGTATATCTATAGGTAGTATCTAGATATTTGTCCTATCGGGCGATATGAAGCACGTAAATGCGATAGATGGTGCAAAGAAGCAACATCCTTCGCAGGGTCTTGGCCCATTCCTAATTCTTTCCGGCTGATTCCTTGGAATCTAGACGGTCAGAGTGGCTGGGTACGATCAAATGAAACGTTAGCTTATATGTGAGAACACTATACCGTGTATGAACAAATTTGCGCTTCATCTGGCGGTGATTTAAGATAAACAAGGTCAGATACCCGTCGCATTAGGGTACAGAAAGATCGATTTCGCCTGCCTTGTTACGCGCCAGTACACTTTAATAATTTTCTTTTTTGCCCCAATTTCTGTACACTAAAATTTCCTACGCAATTGATTGATCTCTTGGAGATTTGCCAATACGAATTATCAACGCCGACTGAATAGTCTAAGATAACAATGTGATTTGTTTAGTTTCCCAAGATTGGGCGTTATTCTAACAGAAAAACTGCTTTGTGGCTCACCAAATGATGATAAAATAAAATGTAAAAGGTTATTAATTATAAGATCTGAAGCAGCAACGTATGATATTTTTTTCGACATAAATATTAAACAAATAAGAATTATTACATTATTGTTGAAGTCGGGTGAAAAGATAGAGGAATGTTTTTACACGAACGTAATTACATTATTCTAAGAAGATTTCTTAATTAATTATCCATGGCCACCTTAGTATTTTTAATTGTTAAGTGCACATTTGTCACAAAACTAAGTCACTTCGACAGTTGCGACGCTTCAAAACGTGTTTTTTAATAATTAAATTCTAATCTTAACAATATGTTAATCGTATAACATAATTATATATTAAATACATGTTTTTTTAATGAAAAAGTTGGTAAGCAAGCAGATGGTTCACCGGATGATTGATATCGCCTTTGACCACTCAAAATTTTATAAGAGTTGATGGTGCGTTCCTAGGAAAAATTTAGAGAAAATAGGATACGAGGGTTTAGAAACAGAGGGATGGGAAAAGAAGATAGTCGGAAAAGGGAATCTTACAAAGTCAGTCGTACTTTTCAGACTTTTTGTGTCATACAAAAGATAATAAAATTTGACGGCGTTCATTGTTGAATTTATATTCAAAACAAGGTACCGACATAAAACAAACTAAAGAAAAAAGCATTAAATCGTTCTGTTTAAGTTTTTAACTCTTTTAAGTTGACAGTTGTTAATGGCAACATACGAACTAAAGCAACGTATTTACGACGAAAAAAAATGATCTTGTCGAATTGATAAGAGCGACCTTAAACTTATTCAAATGCGGAGATAAAATATCACGAGTGTTCCGTTACAGAATAAAAATCAATCTTACGTGTCTCAGACAGACAACACGAGGGAAACGTATTAAGATTTTTATATAGTTAGACTGATTTTATTTCTATACTGTGTACAAGTACAAAGGGAAAAACAACTCTTGTATGTAAATGTAGATTTTGCTAGTTATTTCTATTTCGTATATAATAGTTGTTCCCACCTTTCCCTGATAATTTTTCGTTTATCAATATTCCAGGTTGGCGATACAGCTGCAAGCCTTTCAGATGTTTTGGGTTTCTATGGTAGGCTTTTATCACATAATCAATTGACAACCTGCTGCTAGTTAACCATGTCCTAACACCTAAGCAAAAAGAACCGTACATGTATTTAAGGGTCCCGTACCATCTGATGAGTTATCTTACTCAGTTGAACAATTTATCCCTGAACCAATTAGAGACGACGATTTTTTCGAACACGGTCGCCAGGAGCCATTTTTTTTCGTCATATTGTTCATTTTTAAATAAAAAAAACATTATTCGTTTATTCTAGAAATTACCCAATTCGTAAGCGTAAAAAATCAATGACAAATTTTGTTTTCCTGTACTTTTCAGATTTCATTAGTTCATGAAAAATATTATTTCGGCGACTAGTTTACTCAGAATAACTGATGATTGCACATTACTGTTAATGCACACACGGTGTGCTGTAACAGTAGTGCGTGCTATCTATGGGTTATGTTATGGGTTAAATTAACTGCCTCAGTAAACTACTGGTATAGGCCCTTGCTTTTCTAACCAGGGTTAGTGGATTCGAATTCTACGAGGGGACAATGACTTGGTTTTGCGTCTGCTTACTATCCGATCATATCAGATATCCATCGCAGGAGTCTTATGAGGTTGAAAAAGAAAAATTGCACTTGTGACTGTTTTTATAGAAAAAGGTTGGCAAGCGAGCAGACGGTTCACCTGATGTCAAGTGATCCTGTCACCCATGGACACACACAACATCCGAAGAGTGCATGTGCGTTGACAGCCTGGGAATTTGGATAGAACAGGTTTTTTGGGTAGGCTGGGTCAGGAACATATTAAGGATTCGGAGAGGAAAGAAGTGGGAAAAGAACAGGGAAGGAATGGACATCCGGCAACCCAAAAAGTTATGCATACTTTATTTTATGCCGACTTTTGTTAAGGGCGGTGATACTTCCTTCAAGCGTGGCCGTAGAAGTGCAGAGCTGTATGAAAGGTGTTATGCTCTACCACCTATGCACCCACAAACTGTACGTAAACTTGTGCACTATAATATCTCCTGTGCAGTTGGCTAACCTATAATACTTTAGCGGCCATGGTTGAAATTCAACCAGGATTATATTATTATTACTTCTACTTCACGGGTCCTTACAATTGTTCTGACGATGCGAGAAAAAAAAACATAAAAAACAGCTTTATCTGATCTCTGTAATTAGTTAGTTACAAAAGTAAGAAATTGCATGATTATGTAATGTCTTGTTTTATTTATTACCTTAACGGGCTTTTTAACGACTAACCTTAAGTATGACCTTAAAAGAAATTATCATAACAATAGACGCTGAGAAATGACATGGATCGACGTCAGAGACGAAAACGAATTAAAGGCTTCGTGGGATATCTTGTAATAACAATATAAAGACTATCGAACCTAAATAAGAGTCAAGTAAAATGTAAATGTTAATTAAACTTATAATATAAATGCCCACATTTATTAGCCATTGACTGTACCTACTTTAATGTGAGCAATAGCAATAGTTATCTATCTATCAAAATTTTATCTTACCACGCAATGTTTCTGTAAAAGATATATTGCACAATATTTATTAAATATTTTTGAAATATCAATAAAATGCAAATATTACTGTTGACAGAATAACAAGAACGTATAGTACGTTTAAATATAAAAGATAAAAAAATGGTTGTCTGTAAAGTCGGTTTACGAATGATAATTTTATATGATAACGTCATAAGCTGTTTCTCTTCTACTCGGACGCATCGGCTGATGGAGTGGAAGAGAGATTGATGCGTCACAAGCCGAACGCTTTGCCGATCGTGCCTCTGTATCGCTTGTTCAGCGCTCTCGCTTGCACACTCGGCTCAGGCGGAACGTGACAATGAGTCATGCGTTTTCGTGCATGCAGCCGGCGTTTATCGATTTATAAGACGTTATAACGTCAAAAGACTCTTAAAATAAAACATTAAAAAATAATAATTTTATGATGAAACAAAGTATTATAGCAAGGAATAAATTAGTAGATTTCGCATGCGAAATAAAACAGCTGATTTAGTTTGTCATCTATACAAAGTAATTTAAAAATTTTATCAAAGATTTGGTTACGGGTATGGATAGATTTATTTTGAATCTGTAATGTTTACGGTTATAGACATTCAAGTCATTTCTGATGATTTAACAAGTCTGTATAAGTTTTAAATTTAAGTAATTGGACGTTATTGACTGAGCAAGCGAAGCGAGTGAGGTATACACTTAGAATTGAGGCGAAAACACATTTTATGTATATATGTATGTAGTTCGCGTTTCAACTTGGTCCCCGCGGATATTTTATTTTACCTTTATTTTAATATCTCTTAAACTACTGAAACGATTGATGCCCAACGAACTTAATAGTTGAAATAATATTACCTACATATATTCCAAATTTCATTTGAATTCAAGCACTGGTTCAAGAGTTATCGCGTAACGTACATACGAACATAAAATGTGATTTCGCCCCAACTGTAATTACAAAGCTCACTCGTTTTGCTCGCTCGGCCAACTAGTTATAAACTAGTTTGCCCCGAACTTGGATCTTACGATTACTATGTTTCACATTTATTTCAATATCTCTTAATTTACTGAACCGATTTTGATGTCCAACGAAATTAAAAACTGTAACAATATTACCTACATATATTCTAAATTTCATTTAAATTGGGCCACTGGTTCGAGAGTTAGCGTTACATACTTACATACATACATACATAAAATGCGTTTTCGCCCCAACTGCAATTGTAAACCTTACCCGCTTCGCTCGCTCGGTCAATAAATAACTGATAAAGTGTTGTACGGCTAGTTGTTTTATGTACCTGGGGCCAATCCTGCCTGTACACCGCCAGGCACTGCTCGGTCAGCGAATCCTCGGTCAAATAGTAGTTCCTCAGCAGAAACACGAGCACCGTGGCCAGCGCTTGCCAGACCGCGCTCGGAGCGCAGCGGGACTCGCTGAGCAATGCTATGTTGCGCGGGCACAGGACTCTCTCGAACAACTCCAGCAACGGACTCCTGTCTTCCGGGGCTTCGGTTTTCTGCTCCGTCGATGCTGGGAACAGGCGATTTTTTTTATAGGAAAGGTTGGCACGCGCGGTTCACCCGATGCTAAGTGATCCCGTCGCCCATCACACACACAACGTCACAAGAGTTGCGTGAGCGTTGCCGGCCTTGGAAATTGGATAAAACAGGTAAAAGGGTAGGATGGGATATGATTATATTAAGGATTTGATGGGAAAAGAAGAGGGAAGGAATGACTATCCGGCAACCCTAAGTCATGCATACTTAATTTTATGCTGGCTCTGTAAAGGGTGGTAGTAGAAGTGCAGCAAGAGCTGTATGAAGGATGTTATGCTCTACCACCTCGAAAAACTTTTTAAACGACTTCAAAAGAAGGAGTTTTTTAATTCAATGGATATTTTTAATGTTTCTCATCTCCTTTCTCCGTCATTTATGCACCGATTTGGAAAAATCCTAGTCTAATTGGTAATTTAATTTGAAAGATCACACTACATCAAAAGTCTGCTTTTGAGGCGATTGAAGCCGGTGCTTTTAATTTTCTGTACAAAAAATTATAAATTTTGTGAACAAAAGTTTGCAAGCGCGCGTTTGCTTACCTGACGTTAGTTCTGTGTATGCGTGTGATCCCTAATTCAACCGTTCTTAAATTAGATTTTTGAAAATTATCAAATATTCATTCTTAACACTTAGAATTGAAATATTTTCACCATATATGAAAACCTCTAAAATACAATCTATTCGAGGGTACTCCATAGTTTTAGTAATGCAACTCCCTTCTTATTCTCTTTATATTTTTACATGAAGGTAACGGTGGGTAGTGACTATCTAGACTCTTGTTATTGAATTAAAAATGTATTTATTACAAATACAGTTATATACTATTTTTATTATACATTATTTGATGACCGGTTGGCGCAGTTGTTATACCGTTGACTTTGGCGTCGCAGGTCATGGGTTCGATTCCCACCCGGAACTGTTATTTTTATGGCCCACAAATAATTGTTTCGTATTTGGGTGTTTGTGTGTGTGGAATTTAAGTGTAAATTGCCCTTGCAACACAAGCCAACGAGCTATTAGTTAGGGCACCATTTTATATAAAAAAGAGAGCACAGTATAGGTCTTTATGGTGTGACTTAGTTCTCAATAATTATTATTTACATGAAAAAATGTGCAAAATCAAATTTACACCTTCGTCACGTCATTCTACATGTACAATCACACGTCTGGGTGATTGTACATGTAGAATCTAGGTTAGATTTGTTTTAAGAATTTTTTTTAAGAATTAGGTTTTAAGAATATCAATGTCCATTTCAACTTGATAAAAAATGAAAAATCAGTACTTTGGTATCAGCCATCGAACTACTTAACTAAATATTAAAGCTAAATAATGACAACACTAGGTTCATCTTTCTAACTACTAATAATAGTCTACGAACCTTTTTCATTACGGTTCGCTTTTTGGTCATGACGCATGACGAGATTTCACGTAAAAAAAAACAAAAAAAACTAGTACCATCAGCGTCCGAGGTGAGCACATTATCAGCAATGACCACCTTAGGCGGATCCTTGCTCCCAACGGCGCCACTGGCCTCGCAGGGCTCATCGTCGCTGATCGGCGTCTGCACTCGGTCGTCCTCCATGTTCCTTGGCACAGGAGACAGGTCCATCCTTCGTTCGGGTAAAAGCACCTCGCATGGCTCGCTCGGTCTCCTATCAGGGCAGCATACGTTCCATATTGTGTGCAATGGACCCAGGAAGGCGTCGTCCACTTGCTCCGGTTTACGGCTCACTGAGAACATATTTTTCGAATTTGAAAATAAATTTAAATTTAGAACTTTCGAACAGTACAATATTAATAGACCGAATACATCGTTGAAAAAAACACAATTTTAATTTGGCAACGGTGGAAGGTAAATAAACTGGATAATCTTGTCAAAGATTTGATGGGAAACACTTTTTTAAATTTAGAACAGTTCACTCTGAACATAATGGGTACATTAGGAAATGCGTTATCTGCAGTTATAGTGCTAAGCAATAAATATTTAAGTGAGAATGGTTACTAATCAACTTTAAATCTTCATAGATCCCAAATATATCATTTGAAATGAAAAATTATAGAACAAATTATAGTGACTGATAGTGGGAACTTGGCTTAGTAGGTTCAAGTACATTTACTATAAAGCATTTAACACCATCAGTGTCAAATAAAATATGCTGTGCTTGTGGAGCCGACAGATGGCATTGCATCTTCGATTATTTTCGCTCCATCCTCTTTTCAACGCTAAATGTCTTCTCCACTTATGTCACCTCTTGTTTCCAAAACTGGCAACCCAAGTGTGTCCATGGGATACCGTAACCATTAAACCCGCTTTTGTTGTAAATTAAAAAAAAAAATGGCGACTTTTGTCACCAATGAGGTGACCATCTCGCCGTTTTGCCTTCTTCACATTGAAACAATATTATTATATAACCTAGAAGCATAGCTGGACACTCAATCGTTAATCCGTTAATCGTTAATTAACGAAGTTAACATATTGAGTAACGGATTAACTTTTAAATTAAATTTTAAAATAGTTAACGGATTTATTAACTTACGTTAACTTTA
>DWHK01002176.1:0-10216 GCA_018247855.1 Graphium androcles
TTTCTGTAATGGTGTTTCTATAACATCAACAATAGCTTCGTTATCAGATATAATTTTAGAGATATGTTCCGTAAGAAAGTCAGCGTTTGGCGAAATCGTTTTCTTTATCTTATCTTTTTCATCAATTCCTTGATAAAACGCCGCTCTAAACTTAGGTTTGTAAATTGCCTTTGATTTATTTCCACCATCATTTAACGATACGTTAGTGGTTACTGGGGGAGTTTGTCTATCATTTGTTACTTCTGGAGAAGAAATTTCATTGGTTTTATTATAATCAAGTCGAATAAGCGACACATCTGAGCCGGTATCTGAAAGAGACGGCGGTATAGATGTATCACTCTCTGATCCACCAGACAAATCTTCATCGTTAATAGAAACCGGTACGTTTGTACCTTGCAATCTTATAGCATGAGTTATCGATCTTTGATGTTTGTATAAATTAGATTTAGTTTTAAAAGCAAAGCCACAAGGTATGCAAGGAAAAGGTCTCTCATTTGTATGAGCTCTGATATGTTTCTGGAGAACTGAGGGCTTGGCACAAGATAATTTACAATACGGACATATATATCGCCCTGTTCCTCCACTGTAAGTATCCCTGATATAATCGTTCTCAAGGTTTTCAGTCTTATTTAAAAATTCTTCAGTAAAACTGGTCTTACCAGATACCTGAACAACATTATTTACATCGCTTAACCTACTGTTCACTTCATTAAAATTAATTTGTACATTGTTTTCCACATCAGCATTCTGTTTCTCTTTAATTTTTTGTATTTCAGGATGTGCAGCAGCAATGCTTCCGTTCGAAATAGAAGTATCAATCGGTGAAGCAATCGCACTTGTTTCCTTTTGTCTGTTTTCCTCTGATTTAGATGGATTTGGCGGGAAAACGGACATGGTGGACGCCATTTTCTTAAACTTCTTATGGAGGTAGCTTTGATCATTGTTGTTAGTGAAGTTACCGTCCATGCGTTTTTCTTGCGTAAGCGGCATCGTACCCGCGACTGTCTAACCTGAAATCAGAAAAAGGAGCGGAATGTATTTCATTGCAAGGATAAACCTCAGAACTTAAAAAAGTAACTGTTATGGTAATATAGCTGGAACAAGGAAAATCTTGATGTAATAGGTAAATTCATCAAAATGTCTTTTGCTAACGACGTTGAAATTGCTATGGATGAAAAGAGATTTGCACGTTTGTGCTTTTCACTTGTTTCGATGTAATATCAGTAATCACTAAGAACGTCAAATATTTTCATCTATATTACAGTTAAAATAACTGTCTTTAATAAATAAAGATGTATTGTCAACGTCTTCTAGCAATGTACTGATGAATCGGAATATGAATCAGGCTACAGAATAATTGTATCATTGTTACAAAACAGAATGCATATTTGAAATTAATACAAATATTACAACTGCTCTATATTTATATATGAAATTAAATGGTTCTCAAATAAAAATTAATGATGTCTTCTCTATAAGTTTATTTTCTATTTAAATACGACATCGAGCAGTTTATTACAGAACCATTTGTTAGGCAGTTTAATAAGAAACGGGAAATTTGTAATCACCCACTGTTTAGCAAACTATGTATATAATATGTAACTCAAAAATATCCGAAGGTATAAAGATAGGGAGTATAAGTGTTTATTTGAAAGCCATTTAATTGTCATATGTTCTTGATTATTTAAGTTATGTCAAGTTTCTTGACATGCGTACACATTTTTTATTTATAATAATAATAAACCGTAATTATGTAAACGTATTTACTATTTACCTAAGGTTATTACTATCAATCTTAATATCATTTTAACACCTGCAGCTTAGAAAAATGAAACTTTACACAGGAACTTGACAGCATGTCAAGTAATGAAAAATATTCAAATTATATACAATATAAATAACTATGATATGATGAAGATAGTTGACAAATACATAGTCGACATGGCATTACGTTGCGGGAAGGGATTGACGCAAGGCGCATGTGCCGGGCTGTGTTGTCTATTAATGTGCCGTGTGACATCATCATGACGTAGGCACGACTTGCGCCAACCCACGAGGATATCCCCAAGTTTTCGTTGTAGTAATTTTTCATGTAATATTAACTTTCGGAACTGATTGCGTACCATATACAGATTACCTTTTGGATTGATGTAATATTTTAGGTCTATCATTTAATTTTATATATTGGCACTTTATGTTTATAAAGTGCATATAAATCTCAATAAAACATTGAATATGTTTTTGCAAGGCATTTATAGGAGAGCATTATTCATTAATGTAAGAGATAAATATTTTGTACGGGCCTTCTAGGCACGCCTGTCTACATATTTAAGAATCATCAGTTCGATAAAGAAATAAACGCCCATGCGTAAAGTGAGCGAGTGAGATGTGAGAATTCTCGAATCATTAGTGTGCGTGTTTATCTTGACACAATACAAATCCGTGTAGAGGTACGTAGGCGACCTCGCTTTGCGCTCACTCTAAAGTGTTCGTGGACGACTGCGTTGCTGCGTTCCAAGAAGGCGTTACAATTTCCGAGAACCGGAGACAGCCAAGCCGCTCCGCTCGTTTTTAACGAGCGAGCAAATAAGCGCAGTACGCACTACGCACACAAGTGTAAATCCTCTGTTCGCTTTGCAATCGACGTGCCTAGGTGTTGGTTAATGCTAGTGTGGTTTGCGCTTTTTATTAATAAGAAATAAATGGCCAGTATTTAAACAGACCCGTATTCTTGGAAACATGTACGCTTGAAATAAAATTAAATACAGTTCGCAAGTGACTAATTTGTTTGTGAAAAATTTGTTGTTTTATGAATACTTTATTTATTTATTTACAAATATGAATTTTTTGTATAAATAAAAAGGTATATAGGTTTTATGTCATATAATTAAAGTATACTTTTATCTTTATATGTTGGCATGAAATGCATACATATTATTATTTTAGCCTGTTGGGGATAGTCGTCTAATAGTCCGATGTAAGAGACAAAGGAATCCCAGCGGTCGGCTGCCGCCCGCCGGCCTGGCGCCAAGCCAGGCGGCCCTGGTGACGCCTGTAGCGGCCGCCAGCACGCCGCCAGCCTTTTTCGCTTCACCCAATAGCTTTACCTTTGGAACTACGAGCCCAAGTCGCAGCACGGCTTAAAATTTCACTAAAGTTCTTGAAACTGTATGTGATATCAGTTCATACGTAAATACAAAATAAAAATTGTAGTTTTTTATAAAAGGAGGTAATGTTACAGAACTCTTCTTTAAACAAGACAAATGTTTAGTATGCATTATGTTTTATGCATATTATTAATTTTTAATATACATTACAAACAGCTGTTACCTAACCTTAACCGATCGTGTCGTCGATAATGGTGGCTCTCCATGCAAATTAAATTTTTTCTCGAAAATTTAAAGGGTCCCAATTTTACAACAGTTCTCTATACAATAAAATTATATGCAAGTAAAATACAAAAATATTTATAAATAATAAAAAATGCCACGATTGTTTACAAGCAACGTTCAATCCGACTGTTTTAAGACTGCCAAATTTTTTTTTAATGAATCATAGAACCTAGATCTTTAGCCGTGTATACTTGCGGGTATTGATGAATGATAAACTATTATTATAGATAATATTTTACCTCCATTTTAAATGGTTAAATGTATTTTACTATTTAAAGACAACTAAATGATGTATAACCATGATACTAATATATGAAAGTATTTAGTCCTTGACCCATCGATTGTACGCTAAACGCGTGAAAATATATTATACCTAGATAAGATTTTCAAATCACGACTTACTAAAAATATTTTTATTCAAATTATAAAGACGGCTCTTACCTGCCGCGGAGTTATGAGTCAGTCCACCATTATTTAAGAAGGTTTCTTGATATCATTTGTTTACGCCTTCTAAACATATGTCAACAAGTCCGATAGGCTGCATTTCACCCGCGCACAAGTGAATCATCGTTAATAATTGCGCGACGATCCACGCCACCACACAGTACACACATATACACACACCTTTATTTATCGTCACTCGTGTCTCACTCGCACTTTGACACAACACCACCACTTTCTTTTTCACATATAACAATTATCGACGTGTATGTGGGCAATTCTTTATTTTATCTGTTATCCGTGAGTGTATCTCGGGTGGACGTACATTCCAGCAACAAACGACGCACGTTACCGCGCCGCAGATGACTGTTCAACTGTTTGTAGTTGTACTTTGTCGTTGCGTTGCTTCGTTTCGTCCGTTCGGCTATACACTTAGTTCCCCGCACCGCCGCACTACTCCCCGCGTGTCTCCCCGAGCCCGACTGTGCCCGCTGTAAGAAGTGATTCATGTCGCGTTGTATCTATCTCCTTCCTACATCGCAACCGGATCGGTCGCTCTTCGTAATCTATTTATACATAACTATCTATGCACGGACTTTTAACTCTGCAAACACAATGCCAACTTTAATGAAAGTATTTCAATAAACATTACATCAACACCAATACATATATGACTTTTATTGAATTCTAATAAAATTAGGTATGTAATGACGCACATGTTCTAGTATTAAATTTGTATATAATGTATGATGGGCAAATGATACAAGGTCTTTAATAATGGAATTTATAAACTGACGGAAATAACAATTATATTGAGTATCCATTAGTAGCACGAGCGACCCAATGTAATTTTCATGCAGCACCGATTTCGTAACGGTTGCGCTCGACTAGAACGGGTATTGGCTTTGTATATTGTCCGTTAATATCTCTCGACTATCATTATTATCGTTATATTCCCCGTCATTATAAAAATTTACACTGAAACACTATAAGTGTAAACAATTTTGATATTTCGTTGGCATTTTCCTATATTAATTTTTATCTCATGAACTCGCTATCAACAAGACCTCTTTATCGAAATTCTGTGAGTATCAACACACTATATTTCATTTACAGACAAATAAGTCTGGCGTCATTCTCGCAATAATCTTGGTATTTAGTCGTTAAGCTGCCAGTGATAACTTCTATTGGAGAAACTCCTAGGTGCCTAAAGGCTGATATGAATGTATAAACACATTATTTGCAATGATAATTGTGGGCGCTTATCAGCAGTGCGGAGGCGATGACGCACGGGCTACGCCGATAGCAGCTTGTCGCCTGATTCTCTGTCAGGAAACGAGTAGTAATGAATAAAATAATCACAATAATTTGTTACTTAACTAATTTTTTTTATAAATTTATAGAAACTTCAATTTTATTTTAACGACGAATACTCCTCACATTACTATCATTCATGAATAATGAAGACAACATACTATCCAGTAGCAGCTATTTTGTATTAATGGCATATAAAGTGTGGAGACGTCGTCGAGTGCGGGGCACTTGTTGCGTTGTTTAGTTGGCTTGGCGTTTTCGCCTGTTGCCGAGGCGCGACGTCACGGCACGACCTTGAGCCACGCTGTGCCACGCGGCACTAGGACTAACGCAGTAAGCTTCTGGAAACCTTCTCTGCATTGTAAATTAATTATGACATTTCATTTTTTCACGACATACGCGTTATTAGAACCGGGTTAGTACTAGAGTTATGTGGTAAAATAATCGTTAATAAAGTTTATCTTTCATTCTACAGATGATTATCAGAACTGGTATATATGTAATAAGTAGATCTTTCCACTTTGAACTCAATAGCTACGAACACTCGTTTAACGTAGCTATTGAGTAAATGTGTTCGTCCAGCCAGGCGCCATAAAGTCGCGTGGGCGGGAAACCCGTCTTGGTGGCAAGCGTTGAAATGAACACAAAATTCGTACATACGCATCTATGTATAGTGCATTCTCGCTTATTTATTTTATGGGTGCTAGCCAGAAGAGAACGTTATTACAAGGAGGGAAGCCCTAATTTCGTTTTACATATAAATTATAATTTAGATATATGATATGATATGTTATTTAGCTATAGCTTTGCCTATGTTTTATCCTGTTGCTAAAATAAAACATTCACGATAACGCGAAAGGAAAGGGAAGTGGTCGTTGCATATATTGGAATGTTTAGGTATCACTAAGCTGACCGTTGTCGTGGCCTCCCCACCTTCCTCAGGCTTCCCTCGGAACCAGGTCATCGGCTGGTTGGCCTGACCGCTATTTCGACGTCGGCATGACGGGCCGCGCCCGTACACCAGTCTCCTTGTTAGGTGCTCTGTAGATCGGCTGCGTAACGCCTACTTACTTTATACCCAGCTAATCGATAGCGGACGAATGGTACGCAAACGCGAAGGAATGTCATGAAAGTTACTTTGGGAACATACCTCTTAACTAGACACTAATTACTATTAATTAAGAACAATAATTTAAATCATTAAGTACACATTTTTATTAAAATCGATATGAAAATAAATCGGCATTGCAAATTAAAACTGTTTCAAATTGTTCCACCGGGTGTGCGTTTATATAACATTTCAAATACATTAAAAACTGATAGTGGTTTATACTTACGTTAACTATATTAAATTTTTTTTTATTTTTACTTACTTATATTAAATTTTGAATATTATGGGTTGGGATGGGTAATTTAAGTGACTTACGGCAAAGTATTTATAAAGATTATGATATTTTGAAAGGCGTAATATCAAAATTCTGTAAGATAAAGCACAAGCATAACATTTTATTTTATTATCTGTATAGATGCCTACCTACTAAGTACACGTATATCAAGAGAATGGCGTCATTCTCCGCGAATTCTGGCTTCACATATAAACAACAAAAATATACCTTTTATGTGAATGTGATAATAATACTCGTGAATCAGCCGAACCCACTTGACCAAATAAATAACTATTCATTGTCGCCAGCAGTGTTTCCTCAATGACGTTTTATAGGTATTTTGTATTGGAATATTTTTCTCGGAAATATCTTAACAATTATAACTTCAGACATTTAACACGATGGACGAAATAGGTTTATGTTGTACAATTAAAACATATAAAACATATAAAATATAAAATATTATATGTTTTATATTCTATTGTGTGTCTTTTTTTGACCGAATTGCATACATGAAAATAGAATTGGCATGCGTTCCTGAACATTACGCGTGCTCACCAAATTCGATAGAGTGACAGGAGCGGTGAGATCTAAATTTGGCCACCAGCCAATATCGTCAGAACTCGTCAGCCCTAAAGTGTTCCTGCTTCCGAAATGGATTCTTCACAAATAGCTGTGCATAAATTTCTCGCATTATTTTAAAATACACACCGTTATAAATAATCACGTATTATTTTTTAATTTTTTCTATTACCACCATTACACTTTTTATATAAAATTTTGAAGACTGATTGCGTCTTCCTTCTTTAATCCCATTTTTGATTAGATTTCGGTACACAAAGATAAGGCAATAAAAAGTGTCGAGTAATATTTCATGTGATAAACCTTTTCTATTCCACCACATTTATGTTTGATATGAATGGAATACATCGGTTTCTTTTTATCATTTGCAGTCCTACGCAAAAACTTGTGATAGATAAAGCTTTTATATAACACAAAGACCAATCAAACGTTGACTTTTAGAATCAGTAGTGATTTGACGAAGTCACCCTAAGTCATGGACTTTACGTAGTGCTTTTGAGTTTCTTTCTTCTAATCTCACACAAATCTACCCCTACTACAACCACCTAACGTATATGTAAAATAACAAAAAACTAAAACTGCATCGTTTAACAAAAAAAAAACAATATTTCTAGCAAGGAATCAAACTCGTTGATTTTAAAAAATTAATCATTTATTGTATGGTCGCACTTTACTTCGTGTAATGTTTTCACAAACCAGAATCTAATTCTGGAAAGAATTACTACAATGGCAATGTGATGATTATTTGACAGAAAATGAGAGGGCACGTTTTGCTCCTCAGTAACCCTACGTTCGCACTGAAGAAACATTCACATAAACACAACTTAAGCTTTTTCTATTTTGTCAATAAATTAAATTGATTTCCTATTGTTATATTAATAAAATATCAGCCATTTTATTTAGAAAATACTTCATAAACATAGAAAAATAAAATTTTTTGACAAGTATTCATGCGAATGTATCGGCAGTGCGAACGTAGGATAATGTTAACACTTGGTTTCCTTCAACACAACTAATTAAGTGGAAGAAATTAAAGTTCATTCCAACGTGGTTCCAACGTATATCAATTAGAAACGGAGTGTACATAAAAAGAGCCATGACAATATAACAAATGTACGAGAGAAATTTTTAATTATATTAAATTGTATTTGCGCATATCTTGAGAAGACTAAAACTTAGGTCATTCCCAATGCTTGAGGACAAATCTTATCTTTCAATTAAAAAAAGAATTAAACATATCGTTGTGTAGAACTGCCGGATAAACTCGTGTTTGATTACTATTTCTTTTTTTCAAATACATAAATTAACAAACCGACTACAAACGCCTTAGAAGTGGACGTTAGTGATCTTTTGTTCAGTTAGTTGATTTAAAATTTGGTATAAAAACAATTAGTATTATGAAAAATTTTTGGAACCAATCTGTAAGTATATTCATAAAAAAATTATACTGTGAATCGAGGCAACGAACATAAAAAACATTCAACAGAATTAAGACTCTTCTCTTCACCTTTTTTGAAGTCCGTTAAAAACTCGAGGAATTTTGATATTGATAGTGCCTACAGACGCGAGTCTAGAGCGAGATATTTCTAATTATGTTATGAGAATTGGTATAGTAGAGCAAAGGAGGCGTTCAGAATGCCAAAATGACACAAAAAACAAATTTTACAGTGGACGTTTGACCAGGACTACCACACCGCACACAAAGAGTCAAATCAACACGATATATAAATATATATCGTGTTAATTTGACTGTTTATACATATACATATATTATTTACGTTTCTTCATTTCCACAGTTTCATTTTAATTAGCGAGTATATGGTTCACCTGATGTTAAGTGATCCCGTCGCCATGGACATAACGTCCAAAGATTTGCGTGCGCGTTGGCAGCCTTGAAAATTAGATAAAACAGGTTAAAGGGTAGAATGGGTTAGGATTATATTCAGGATTTGATTGAGAACGTGTGTGAGTGTGTAAAGAAGAGGGTAGGAATGCCCAACCCTACGAACAATGCATACATTATTTTATGCTGGCTCTGTGAAGTGCAGCAAAAGCTGTATGAAGGATGTTATGCTCTACCACAAAGATACAATTTTTTTTTGATTGCGAAAAATAAAAAATCAACATATAGAATATAAAACATAATGTTCTGATAAACACCGGTTGCAAGCACGTGTTATATAAAATATAATTGAGTATTTTTTGAAACTAGAATAATGTATCAGTTGAATAATAAAAGTAAACTTTTCATTTAGTTTGCTATATGGTTGGTATTAGATCCCAGTATTTGATTCATATGAGTGTAACAATACAACATGAGTTATTTCTTTCAATATCTATGTGTTCTATTCGCGTTTACAAATATTGGTTTCTTGAAATTCCAATGGTGCAGACTTAGTTTTCATCAAAATTAGGCCCGTGACTTCTTTGACCATTCCGGATTTGGCCATCGATGCCCATTAAAAACATATTTCGTATAGTGAAACAACATCACAAAAAAAAATATCATGTTAAAGTTTATATTTATTTATCGATATTATCCGATAAAGATAATATTTTAATTATACATTGAATTTAGAATATAATCATTCTTAGTTATAATTCAAAATGATAATTGTTACAGGTAGCTAACCAACTAGATCGAGTGGTTATTTGGTACTGTTCCAAATCACGAGACTTCGTTTTGATCCCTGGCTCAACCAATATTGTTTGGCGCGATTGTTGTAAAAATCACTCATGTGCCTCGTTAGAGTGGTCATAAATAATAAGTTTCTTGCATTTTCTTTCCTCAATAAGTTCACATCTAACAACAGTTGTTGTTACGTAGTTAGTCATTTAATTCTTAGAATGGATTTATTTTTCTAAAACTGAGAGTATCATAAAGTGGTTCATAACGAATTAAGGATTAATTTGCTTGGCTACTGTCTCTAATTTATATTCTACTGGTTGTTATTGAAATTAAACTTACTAGTAGTTCGCTGCGAACTTGGACCTCGCAATTATTTTATTTTACATTTATTTTTACACCCGATTTTGCCCAACGAGCTTAAAAATTGCACTCATATTGCCTATATATGTATTTAGTTAGCGCAGCATATATAC
>DWHK01002177.1:0-10215 GCA_018247855.1 Graphium androcles
TTATACTGGCTCTGTGAAGGGTGGTGGTACCTCCCCGGACGAGCGCGGCCGTAGAAGTGCAGGAAAAGCTGTATGAATGATGTTATGCTCTACCACCTAGATATAGTAATAATAATAATGATATTTTTAATAACAATTTGGTGCTCGTCGATACCGCCCGTATCGTCCGCCGGTTTCTCTCCCTTTCGCCCTAACCCTCAACAATTTGTTGAGGGTTCTCCACTGCTAAGGGTTTCTTCCGGTCTGAGTTTTATTTTCTTACAGTTTATTTATATTATATCTTAAACGATTTATTATGGAATATACATATTCTATTATTATAATTTTATCTATATATGTATATTGTATTTTTGTTTTCATATACATGTATTTATATAATCTAAGCCAGACGAGAAAAAATCCTTAAATAGGTAACTATATAATAATTTTAAACTGAAACAACTGTTCTGTTACGAAATCACTTTCAGATAAGAAAGAGTTATAACGAAAGGCCACGTATTAAAAAACTACGCTGCATCTTAATATTTTATAGCATTAAAGTAGTTTTTTTTTCGTGACTCGAATAAAATTAGTGTATATGTATATATTGCGTACATGTAACAGCGACGATATTATATAAAACACTTGAAACAAAATGCCACGTTTTAGTTGAGTTGAAATATTTAGATTTCCTGTAAATCTTTCTCATTTTCCACTTAATATTATTTTATTATTTGTAATTCCATAGCAATTACTATTACAAATAAAACTATTAGAATTCTTTAATTCCCTATTATATTCTTATATATTCGAACCTTTAATTCCCTAATTATTTTTGGTATAAATCATAATATTGGTTAAATTTTTACCGTCATTTTACATTTTACCAGAATCTTAATCTTTCTATATCAGATTAGTCGACAATTCATCAAAGTAGCCTTTTCGTTATGAATGTGTAACTAATTTTTTCTTTTTTTTATTATTAAAAAATACCCCATTACTACTCTAGTGACATCCCCCAAAACACACGAGATTCCATAAATTCAACATGGAAAGACTCCCAGAGTGCGGATATTATTTAATCACAAACATATTTGCCTTTTGAATCGAACCCGTAACAAGGTATCTTATATGTATGTAACGCAAAAACTCTTAAACCAGTGTTCCAATTTAAATAAAATTTAGAATATATGTAGGTAATATAAGTATAATTTGTAAGTTCGTTGGGCATAAAAATCGATTCAGTAGTTTAAAAGATATTGAAATAAATGTAAAATAAAATAACCGCAAGGTCCAAGTTCATGACGAACTACTAGTATTTATAATTTTACTTTGGCAACATAACTTCATACGATTATTGAGTTAACACAACCTAATTTAGCAAAACAGTTCTAAATAAAGTCTAAAATAGGCTTTATAAAGCTTAAAATTTTAAACACCGTTTGCATATTCCATGAATTGCAACTTTTACTCGTCCTTTAAACTTCTATTCGCCCTAGTTTTTAATTTTCCTGACGTATTTAATCAGCAACTGCTAGTTAAGTTTTTATTTAATTTTTTACATGGGCACCGAGTAAATAGTGCTAAAAAGTCTTTTTAGCCCAAGAAGAAGTGTTATAAATTTAACGCAAATGTATAACGCATGTGTTATTGTGTATTTGTATATCTATAATACTTTTTATTGCTACTGTACTCTTTTTTATTAATATGGGGAGTTTTTGTACACTGGTTGACAAACAGACAGACAAAAAGCTGGCTAAAATAAACACAATAGTTACTAAGAAAGTCCAAGAAAACTTAAACATGATGACGTAACAATCACATTGTGAAAATTTTACCGGCGTTACGATTACTTCGTTTTATAAAAATTTATTGACTTCAAAGAAATTTTTTATGTCAAGAATGAGATAAGCCTGAGGTCCGCTGGTGCCAAATCAGAAGAATAGGACAGTAATTCGTAACTCCAAACACGAATTTGAGGCATGAATACAAAATAGACATATAAATGCGAGCATTATCCTGAAATAACAACAATTTCCTTTTCAGTAATTCCGGGTTTAATCCTTCAAGTAAACAACGTAAGAGTGTGCTCTACAGCGTTTCCCTTTCACGCTCAAGGGAAATATTTTTCCCTTCCTTAAAATTCATATTCGTCTATTCAATTATTAATAGATTAGATTAGATATTTTTTTTTGCTAGATAACATAATAGTAAAACGTCCAGTCATGTCCAAGGCAACGTGTTCTTTGTAACATTTAAATGTCATTTTTTTTAGCGCATACAAAACAAAGCATTCTCGGGCTGAACTCCAATTCTCCAAAAAACAAAACAGAGAATTTTAATAAACCTTTAGTTAAATGACCAGTAGTTTATTACAGAAGATGTAGAAAATGGGACCAACACAATTTAAATTGAAGATTCTTTTCAAGAACAATCTAAACAAAATTCATTACCTTCCTCCACTTCAGATACTTAAGAAACCATACCTATTTTTGGCTGGAGAAAGAACTCATATGTACCACACATATTTTGTGAAAGTGAGTACGGTTTTGGGTACACATATATTGTCTGACCGGCACGATATGTTGTTACCCATGGATATTTTTATGAAAGATTGGATCAGCAGACTGATATAATAATGAAAGAAAGTATTATATACACAGAACAAAACGAAAGTCCTTTAACAGTTAACTTGTAGCCTTCAGCAGTTAGTTAGATTTTGGCGATATGAACTTTGTTATGAGTTACCATGCTTTTACAACTATTAGAAATTACTGGTCAATTGATGAAAACATAACTGTCCCTTTCATTGCTTATTTTATGCGAAGAACTAGATTTGAGCGAATTAGACAAAATTTATACTTTTGTGATAGTGATAGTTACCCGCAAACGAGTGATCGAGCATACAAAATAAGACCCGTTGTACAACTTTTCAATTCTTGTTTTCAAGCAGCAAAGTACTCAAAATGGCAATCCGTTGATGGACGTATCATCAAATTCAAAGGGCAAAATATTATGAAGCAGTACATCAAAAATAAACCTATAAAATGGTTCTAGATTTGGTATAGAGCTGAGTCTTCCGTAGGATATCTATTCCAGTTTGATTTATAGACGGACATGAAAATCAATTCAGAAATTGAGCTAAGTGAATTATTGTACTCAGTCTCACTGAACAGCTCAAGGGTCTTGGTTTTGAAGCGTATTTTGATAACTTTTTCAACTCTTCTCTGGTCAGTCCTCTTTTTTGATATTCTAGATATTGGTAGGAGTAACGCGTACTTAATGACTGTAAAGTTGCATGAAGAATACCGCGTATAAGGACCACTTCTGACCAGTCTCGTGTATCGCAACATAAAGTTTGTGGTCTGATAAATAATTTTACATGTAGTCAGCGATTAAGGCACACTGTAGTCTTCTCTGAAAAGCTTCATATTGGCAACAAACACATTTTGTCAGCTCACAATATGCAAAAAGCGGGTAAAGTGTAAAGATGTGTTGATTGTGATAAACGGCACATAGAAAATAGGACTAACAATAAATGTGCCAATGTCCACCCGTGCTTCATAACTAAGCGAAATTGTTTCGAAGAATATCATAATTGACTCTTTTTTTTAACTTTATATTTTCCTATCGTTTTCAGTCCCATTTTTTGTTTAATAAAGCAATAAATAAAAGACAATTATATAAACCTAACTGTTACTTAAGTCAACTTATGGCCCTCAACAACAAATATTTTCCATGAAATTCTTTGTTCAAATGAAACGTCTTTGCCTCTTCTCATCTATTTAACATTCAGATAATGGACCGCGATCATATTTGTGGCCGAAATCGTTATTTATAAACACTTTACTTAATCGTTTGGTGGCCAACTCTTGTCGTCTAGAGTACTCCGCTGCACGTCCAAATTATCACGCTTGAGGTTAAGCATCCGAACGATTAGGCCTAACATAGCTACCCAGGATCTCCACTGCTGGTCTGGAGGTATTATCTAGCTTCGTTAAACAAAGAAGTGACTCGGCGATTGAATTCTGGGCTGCGATAATCGGCTGGATCTTGCAGCATTAAGATACGAATGTGCGCTCAATCTATCGAGCTCCCTTCGTCTTTGGGAATGTTCAGTTTTTATGTCTTAATTCCAGACACTAGAACATAAAAACTGACAACATTTTTCTTTTGTTTACTATTTCCAGCCTATTACATTGGTCTGTCTGTGATACATGAGATGGATACGTAGAATTCGTAGACGACTAGTAACTAGAAGTAGAATTTTGAAGGTCAAATGTTTATTTATTTTGTTTTCACTTTTCTATGTAATTTTAGCATCGTGCAATCCTCCTTTACAAAAATTCCTTTATTACTTATTTTTATTCAATAAATTGTCTACAAATGTAGTGTACAAATGTGATTTGTGTTTGTATACCGCAGTAAAATACGTAAAAACATAATCCAACGGTAAGAGCAACGTTAAAGAAAGAAAAGTGAAAAACTCCGTTAACTTTAAAAAACTAAAACAATGTTCCGAACTCAAGTCGCCTGAGTTAGGCAACATACTTTATCTGTTTTCTTGAAAAGCGCAGTTTAGCAAAGTGCGTTAAAGTATAACTTCACTGAATTGTTTTTGGAAGCAAGTTAAAAGAAAAAAAAAATAACAAAAGAAGTCAATATTGTGTACCACATAATTTATTTTTACAAAACTTACCGACGTTTTAAGGTAGGAGAGCATAACATCCTTCATACAGCTTTTGCTGCAATTCCGTAGAGACCGTAGTCGCGCTCGCCCAGAGAGGTACCACCGCTCATCACCGAGCCAGCAGAAAATAAAGTATGCATGGTTCTTTGGGTTGCCGTATGGCCATACGTACCCTCTTCTTTTCCCACTCCTTCCCGCACCAAATTAATATAATCGTAACCTATCCTACTTTTTAACGTGTTTTATCCAATTTCAAAGGCTGGGAACGCTCATACAACTCTATTTGAAGAGTTGTATGTGCGTTCCCAGCCTTTGTGTTTTGTGTCCATGGGGGACGGGATCACTTAACATCAGGTGAACCATATGCTCGCTTGCCAACCTTTACTATACAAGAAATCCTTCTGGAAATTCCAGAGATTGACATATACATATAAACACTATCACTGATAAGCAATGTTTTGTTATGTAAGTATTAAAAAAAATTATAAAAATCGAAATTAACAAAAATATATTATATACAAGCTCATAGTTGAGGTACGAGTATCACCCGCGTAGAAATTACCTCGTTTAGTTCTTTCACCTAAAATATCAATATTACAATGGAAATATGTTGATGTAATAGAAATATGTCATAAAAGAACTGTCAAATTGAACGTCACATTGCGGCGCACTAAGTTGATATCTAATTATAGAGAGATTTTAAATCTTTGAAACAAACCTTCTACCGACAATTATAAACAACAAGAAAAGAATAAACCAAATAGGCAGCAGCAATTCTGAAGTTATGCGTATACATTTCTTCAATTTACATAGATAATATATATGCAGTATTCGCAACTGTAACCAGATTTAATAACATCAAACGTATTTCTGCTTTAATAAACTCAATGCTGCTTATTTGGGTTACATAGATTTAAAGCCCTGTGTAAGCACCGGAGCACCTGTCGCCGATTGACAAAGTTATTATTAAAAGCGTGATGTTATACTTTATATTATCTGCACATATTAATAAAGCCAATGTGTCTGCTTGTAATATTAAAACAAGCCATTTAAAAAAATGCAGCTTGGTAGATACTAAATAACATAGAACCATTGGGTTATTTTGGGTCAACTAACTTTCAAAACGGGTGTACCGATTTTGTCAGCACTTGCACTGGCAGATAGCTATAGGAAATAACTTAGGTGTTTTTTAGGATTGACACACTTGTCATTAGAGTTTCAGTACACGTTTTATGTATGTATGTTCTGTGATAACTCTCAAACCAGTGGTCTAATTAAAATGAAATTTGAAATATATGTAAGCAATATTAGCATAATTTTTAAGTTCGTTAGTCATCAAAATCGGAAGTCTGTAACATATTTAAATAAACATGAAATAATTTCAATAAAATCATATAATCGCGAGTCGCGAGATCGTCTAAATTCGCGATGAACTATTACTTTCAAACTAATCACCTTCATAGCTCGAAGAAAAACAAATTATCGAATTAAGAACTTAGCGGTAATGTACGTATTGCTTCGTGTAAAACAATTTAGGAGTACACAATAAAGAGGATTACTAATTCTAAGAAATGATACAAGAATTTATGGTTTAAAATTAATGTGGCACACATGCGCAAAATATCATTAAAATAGGTTTCGTGCTTTTAAAGTCTATAGCAGATGTAAGTCGTTTAGAAGGTGATAGACAAACGATATGAAACATTTTGGTCTCGTTGCTCTGTTTATAAAGAAAGGCACAACCTTACATTAGATCGCCATGAAGTAAAACAAACTCAGGAATTTTGTTTGGTTTGCGGTGAATTGAAACTCATAAAATGCAATCGTGATTTTTCGTATGAAGTTATTGCGATTATTGCAACTTGGCATCATCGAATAGGTTTGATATTAGTATAAATTCGACTGTACTTCATTAAAGTACAATTACTTTCATTTAATGATAATTAAATGAACGAAAAGAAATAACTCATTGTTTTTTCTACGAATATTGATTTATTCCATGATATGAAAACAGTTTTGTAGTTGCTGAACAAAAATGGTTCAATAACCACGGTTGGTCTTCACAAATGTTATGCACCGCTACTGCTCCTAAATATGTATAATTATATATGGAATTATATCTTGAACAAATTTAATGTCTCTAACGTCGATCGACGACCTCAACGACCTCACGATTATAATATTTCTTGAAATGAATTCACATTTATTTGAATATCTCATAAACTACTGAATTGATTTTGATGCTCAACAACTTTAAAAATTGTACTAATATTGCCTACACACTTTCCCAATTTCATTGGATTTTTGGTTCGATCGGTATATCGTGGAACATACATACATGATAAGGAGCAATATACAATATACACAAGAAAATGATGCAACATTTGTCAAATTGTGGAAAGTAGTTTAAATGTTATGAGGGAACATATTAACATACGTATATAGTCACATAGATAAGAGCTAAAATCATAACGTTACCTTTGCGAAAAAAAGCACGTCCAATTAACCTTCCCATTCCCACAGAAAAAGCCTTGTGATTTTGTTTAGCAGTAAAGAAGTAAAACGATTCCCATTAAAAGTACAGTTAAGGTTTAAACATTTTGCTGGCAGATACAGCTCGATTTTAACAGCGTATATTGGTCAACTGCCAACTCGAGCCTTAACGGGCCCGATTATTGTAATGTTCTCTCCGATTCGCATTTGTTTTTTTCCGTATCCGGAATTGATCAGTATTTAAAATTGAGCATGGCTTTACACAACATCTGCGATAGGAGAATACTTTATTAATTTTTAATACTGTTTCACAGACTGCAATCTGAACCAATATCTTTAAATATATAATAAATCGCATAAAAAGTTATCATTTAATTCTGGTGGAAAGATGTTCAATGAGACAATGAGATACAGACATGTTATACGGATATTATAACGTTATTTATTCTTAGGTACGTTCGCGTACTATACTTAGTTGACTTTAATGTCTTTTATAAACATTTGTTACTTTAGTTTTCATTGATTTGTAAAATGATTATTGGTCAAATTAATCAAACCACTCTAAATATTAACTTGAAAAATATTTACGTGTGGTAGGGATTTAATTTTTAGTTAAATAGAGATAGGCATATAACTTTCACTTACGTGGTTACAGGAATACTACGAACTTTACATATTAGATATGCAGGTTCCCTCACAATGTTTTCCTTTACCGCTGAGCACGTGGTAAATAAGCGCTTAAAATTGTAATAAAAAAATTGACAATTTCACTGGTGCCGGCACCGGGGTTTGTGCTCAGGGTCCCCTCGAGTATACAGAATTAAAGGCGAGCACCCGGAAGCTGAACTACCACGGTTCAAGTCTGGTCAATGCAACTTTATATTTACTGGTATAGATTTCCTTCTCCTTTCTCTATTATCTAGTTCGGTATAAAGACATTATGTTATTTACATAGAATGAAACAATATTTAATAGAAAAAATTATGCAATGAACCTGATAACTTACATCAGAGAAAGTAAATCACTTTTGATTTACATCATCTATATATATAAAACAAAGTCGAGTTAGTTACACCACTTATTACTCAAGAACGGCTGGATCAATTTTTATGATTTTTATATTTTTATATTTTTGGATTTGTCTTCGTCAGGAATAGGATAAAAAAAAATAAAATATGATATTCATAAATAAAAAAAATATCATTAAAAAAACATCAGTATTGGAACATGTCAATCATCAATATCAGTTAACTGATGAACAATACGCAACTGACAGCTCACGTAATGTTGTCTATGGTTTGTTTTGAAAATATCGCAAAACGTTGAAATTGTAGATGATCGGTCGTTCTGGTTGTTTTGTGCCAGTGTTACGTGTTTCTACGAGTATTATTATTATTATTATTATAATGTATATCTTATTGTGACTATATAACATCACGCTGTAGCCAATAGGAGAGGAGCATTTTTAAAAAATGTCGCACGCTTCATCGTCGACGAATTTGCGCGGGTCAGCTAGTAAATATTAAAAATACCTTGTACCCCAAAAAGCAATTTAGGTATAAATACTCAGAGGCGGAGTTTAAGCCTGAGCCCAATTTGAGTTTATTACACATAAACACAAACACCAACGTACACACAAACACACACATGCACACGTAATTGCGTGTTTCGTCCAAGACGCATTTAAAGAGTTGTGCGTTAATTGCTACAGAAGTTCTGTTTACATTAACGAGTTTGTAAATGTTTTGGAAACACCTTATAGCTTGGGGGTTGCGGCTTCGATTACTTTTCACGGGTTCGAAGCAGTTTTTATATTTTTAGACTTTTGACGTAATAACGTCTTATAAATCGATAACGCCGGCTGCTTGCACGAAAAGGTATGGCTCATTGTCACGTTCCGCCTGGAGATCGTGACGCATCTATCTCTCTTCCACTCTACCGGCCGATGCGTCCGAGTAGAAGAGGTAGGTGAACCAACTTTACAGACAACCAATTTTTTTGTTTATAATTTTAATGTAATAGAATTTTAAGGTGGTAAAGTATAACATCTTTCATACAGCCTTTGCTGCACTTCTACGGCTGTCACCCGGGGAGGTACCACCGCCCTTCACAGTGCCAGCACAAAATAAACTGCATGCCTCTTGGGATTGCCGGATGGCCATTACTACTCTCCTCTTTTCCCATACCTTTCCCCTTCTTCCTTAATATTTCCTGACCAATTTTGGCAACACGCACACGACTCTTTGGATATTGTTTGTGTCCATGGGCGACGGGATCGCTTAACATCAGGTGAACCATCTGCTCGCTTGCCAACTTTTCTTTATAAATAAAAGCGAAATAAATACGTAGTAATAGTAAAATATTAATACGACTTTAAAGGGCTCATTGAATAGTAAATTCATTTATACCGACTTCAAAATTGTGGAAGTTCTCAAATCATATTAGGATTTTTTGTATGAACGTTGCTCGATATCTAAGTCAATTGTAAACCGACTCTGATCTGATGGCTGTTTCATTACGATATTCTTTATATTTTCGGTATAAATATATTTGAGCGGGCGAGCGAAGCGAGTGAGGTTTACAATTACAGTTAGGGCGAAAATGTAGTTTATGTCCATACATAAACTACATTACACGGAACATGCATACATACATACATATGTACGTATGCATGTTCCGGTATAAATCTCGAGCTAGTGCTCCAATTTGAATAAAATTTGGAATATATGTAGATAATATTAGTACAACTTTTAAGTTCATTGGGCATCAAACTCGGTTCAGTAGTTTAAGAGATATTGAAATAAATGTAAAATAAAAAAAGATAACCGCGTTGTCGAAGTTCGCGACGAACTACTAGTTAAAAAAAATGGTAAACAGACGGTTTACCTGATGTTAAGTTATAACCTTATTTTAATTTAATGAAAGTTATAGGTTAAAGCCTATGAACACCCACAAAACCTGAGTAGGTGTAGCTACGCAGTCAAAACATATGACTTCACTCCATTGGGAGGTGCCTAGCTGGAGGAGGTGATTAGCCTTATTCCCAAATAATT
>DWHK01002178.1:0-10213 GCA_018247855.1 Graphium androcles
ATGTAACATCTGCGCCAATTCCCAACTAAATTGTTGGCATACAGAAATACGTTTGAAAACGTTACGCACACAATCTGCACACACACTATCCGCTACTTTTACGATAAAGCACAATAGTGCCATTGTTTAAATAAAAATTAAAAGATATAAGATACGTCATGTCCTAAAGCAGCAAAGATACTATATTGTAAGATCTACTTGATCGAGCTTCATTCAGTTATTTCTTTTTCTCAGAAAAGAGTTTTCTAATTAGCAATATATTCTAAAAATGAACTTTCCGAAGAAAAGTTTCCGACTGATGTAGACTGACTGTATTGACGGCTTAATGGTTGAGGCAGTCGACTCGGCATTATTTCTGCATCATTATTGCTGCTACTCTTTGTTACGGAATTCCTCACGGTAACAACCTGTGAGGAATTTATACGTCTGTATGATACACAAATAAGTGAACCTAGATATACAATGGGTAGATTTTCATACTTGCATTTCAATTTTACTACATAACATGTTGAGGAAACCTACATATCTAATATTGAAGTTCACCAATTCGCACTGGGGCCACGTGGTGGACTATACCTTATGCTCTCTGTTTAGAGGGGCACATTACCCAACAGTCGGACAATTTGATAAAAGGCTGTTATTTACATACTTACTTATATGTTATTAGTTAGACAAGAGTATGATAGTAGGGTTGGAAAGAGTATAGGAATTTTCCATCCGCAACCTCCCAAGTCAGACTTTCTTTACACTGACTTAAGCTGTGGCGGTAAAAAACTTCCTTTTCGAGTATACCAATAAGCACAGTACGGAACGAATCTATGATGTTGTGCTCTTCCACTTATCAAGTTATTTTAGGCTTATTTTAAAATATCCTATTAAGAAGAAATATACCAGCGCCATTGGATGCAATTACTAAATGACTAATGCTCTGATGCGAATATCGGCAAACTGGCCAAACTACTAGTTAACATAGCGGACGTTAGCCGCGCTTATGAAATCATGCGGCCGGCCTCCCGGGAGTACGCAGGCTGCGGTAATCTAATATCTGCTCCGGAGCCGAGACAAATTTGCCATCGGACATGTACCCGCTAATAAAACAGACCGTGCTAGATTCAATTTTAAGTACACGTTTTGTTCGTTCGTGAATTTTCACCAGTGTTTGCCGTAAACAAAATTAGCGAGCTGTCTGTTGAACAACACTGTTAGCAATATTTGAACGGACGAAGTACTAACAGTTTTTACAACGGGTATAATTCTCAGTATGGCTTAGCTTTGTCACGCGAATAAGTCAAAGATACTGCGTGATCAAAAATACATGAGATCTAAAAGGACTATAGCTACCCCTAACCATGTTTGAATAAACTACCGTCAATAAGCGTATTTAAAATAGATATGTTTTACCAAAGATCTCTGCAGTTTTATCAATATTACTGGAAAATTTGTTCACATGCCAAACCCCAAACTATTGCACATCTATGTCCTGAGCCTCATGTTTATTGATATATAATGATCATATGTTCTCGTATTTTGCTTTTATAGCTTAACGTGTATTGAGTTCTACAATGTACAATATTAATAAAACTCACGTTTATTTGCTCTCTGACCACCTAGTTGTAAGCAAAACTGTTTAGCTTACCAGGCGGACAGACTCGGGCAAACGAGTAAGTTTTAAACGAACTTCGACGGGCATCTCATGCTGTCGGCATACCGAGCGCTTGAGTTAACGATGCGTGAGGTACCAGGGATTCATGAACACACTGGAGACGTTATTAAACAATTTTCGTGTGTTACGCACGCGCAAATTCAATAAGGCAGACGCGAATTTCGCTAATGGCGTACAGCTAGTTACCCATTCATTTGATGTCGGAGCTAATGTCAGTGATGGTATACATAAATAGAGTTAACGGGCCCCATAGAGAAAGGGTGCGGTGGAATTGGCGTAATCGAGTTATTTACGTCGCATGGGGTGCCCGTAGGTTTTGTATTAAAACAGTTTATATAGTTATAACAAATATTGTGTGAAATATTTATGTATTTACACCACAAAAATTAGACAGCAGAATGTTGTATATGGTTTGTTAAGTTTAATCCCAAAAATGACACAATTCTAACCCTATATGACACAAACTTGTGCCATAAACTTGACGTGAATGTCTAGCCAACGCCCTAAATAAATTTTGCGTGACGATTATTTTTTTTTTATTTAAAAAATACACTACCCCTATTCTTATATATTACAGCTCTAGGCTGGTGGTACAAGGGCGTGTTACAAACAAATTACACATACACAAACACCCAGATCCGAAACAAATATTTGTAGGTCATACAAATATTTACCCCGGGTGGGAATCGAACCCATGACCTGTGATTCCGCAGCTAACGTTTTAGCCGCTGCGCCAACCGGTCATCAAAAAATTCAAGCTTGTAGATGCTAATGATGATAGTTCTTAAAACTGCTATTTACGTTACCGACAAATAATCTTTTCTAAATTTATGATTTCTAACTGTTAAATATACATATATTTAACTAGCTATATATAATTAGCAATAGTTGGCATACATTATGAAAGAACGGATTTTTAATAGAATGTATCTAGAAATAACATTTTGATGTCTATTTCAACGATAACACACTATATTATATTTGATAAAACTAACAAGTTTGTTTTGTTATTTAGTCTCTAGAATCAGTTATTTTTATTTTTATTCGGTAACTCTTTGAACGGTAACTCTTTTTTTCTATTTGGAAAATAATAAATAGTAAAACTGGAAGAATCATAAACCGCAATCAGGAGATAGTTTTAAATGTTGATAATAAAACAATAGACTCCAATAAAGATGTTGTTTTCTTTTTTGAGAGGTTTTTTACTGATATTCCAGTAACTAAGTCACTTCTTTCCTCTCCGACAGCTGCCGAGTTATTGATAAAAAATATTGGTGAATGTAAAGAAAACTTTAAATTTACTAGCGTAAGCGAGAAAGATAATATAAGTACATTTATATCTTTGCACACCAAAAGAACTGCTGTTTTGTTGGGGATCTCTATTAGTGTGGTGAGCTCTATAATTGATGCAGTTTCACCGTACCTTGCAATAATTTTTAATAATTGTGTTAAACGTGAGGAATTTCCTGACCTTAGGAAATAAACTAAAGTAATTCCGATATTTAAGACTAGTAGTACTTCAGACCCCAATAATTTTATACCTATTTCTGTACTGCCAACCCCCAGTCAAATATTTGAAAAAAATATTTAAAATCAATTATTATTACATTTCAATAAACAAGATTTATTACATAACAAGCAATTTGGATTTACTAGGGGTCGTTCAACCACTGATTCGGGTGTCCAGCTTGTCAAAAGAATTTTTGAGGCTTGGGAAGAGTCGCAGGATGCCTTAGGTATATTCTGTGATTTGACCAAGGCTTTCAATTGCGTTCAACATGAGACTTTGGTCAGGAAATTAAGCCACTATGGTATAAGAGATGCCGCACTCAATTTTCTGATTTCTTACCTGAAGAGGGCCTTGGTAAGTATGGGGGTTCCTCAGGGTTCTATTCTTGGACCCTTTCTCTTCATTATCAACGCCAAGGACTTGCTATATCTGTTCAATAAAAATCACGAGTTAGTATTGTTTGCTGATGATACTTCTATATTAATGGAAAGTGATCGATATTCTTCGAATTAAGACAAGGTACAAACAATACTATGAACAATACTCTTTATAAGGTGGCACATTGGTTTAGTACAACAACAACTTATTATTAAATAGTAAAAAGACCAAATTGTATTAAATTTACCGCTCCAAATGTTAAACATAGTCACAATAACAAAATAATTCTAGACGGGGAAGCGTTAGAGCTTATTCATACAATAGTTTTCCTAGGCATTAGACGACAAACTGCAATTGGGCCAGCATATTAATAAGTTGGTTACAATCGCTCAGCAGTCAATGCTGTTAAAATTAGATAACTAACAGGTGTAGAAATGGTACGTTTGTTATATTTATATCATTTCTATGGCATTTTTGTCATAAGAAAATCCTTCATGCCAAAATAAATTATTGACAAAATCTACATTAACGCAACTGAAATTGCAGGCTACAACTAGTGTTATAAACATTTATAATTTACGCCAATCTTCTGTCCGAATGGTATTTCACAGACTAATTGACTAACTACGCTTTTTAAGTTCGAAATATTTAAGATAATTCGTTATAAAATTAGAAAATTTATTCAAAATAATTTAATTTAAATTTATTAATAATTTATTAAAATTTATTAAATATTAGGCTTTTATAGTCTATTAATATTCAATGGGGATGATAGATACAAATAGAATATTTGTAAGCAAATTGCCAATGGTACTGATGATGTGTTAATATACTATTATTGTTTATGTATGTTTTTTATTATTTCATGTCAACCAAGTTAGTCGCATAGGGTGTATCTCCTGAGAAACTAACTACGTGAAGATATGAAACGATAGTAGGTCAAGTACCTACTCGATACTTTATTTCAATACCTTTGGAATCAGCTCACAGTTAGACTGCTAGGCTATAATATTTCATCATCAAATTTCTTTTAGCGATGTACATATTCACTAAGAACGGATTTTAAATTCCCCAGGGTACACCTAATTTATTATAAAAAAATTATAACACCCAAATAAAACTTTCTTTCCTTATTTTTTGTATTCGTGTCGACTATTTCTATACCTACAAGATAACTGCCAAAAGTATTTTATTGTTTGTAAATAATCAGTCAATTTCCTGTTTCACAAAACGTACAAGGAAACGATCTTGAAATTATTTTAAATATATGTCACGGGATCTAGGTGTGACAGTTAATAATAGCTTCCCGGACAATAGATAAGGTCTTACTTGCTTATCGACCATAAGGCGTTTATCTCCCGAAGGCCACAACCTCCAGGAGTCAGAGTCGATGACGTCAGCGACGAGTATGTTGCCTGAAAAAAAAATTACCATACATAGTTTATATTGTAAAACAGTGTATCTTTTTAAAATAAGGCTCTGGAATCAAATTATTTGTACGAATAATTTTATTCCATCCATTCCATTCGTTTGTTGAAGAGTTTGCGTGTTTGGATCTAGAATAAAGTTTTGGTAGTAAATGAAATTATTAAATGTATCTACTTCAAACAGATTCGGCAATTAGGTAAGTTAGGTCCACATGATCAATAATGAACCCGAATGACGCGATTGCAGTTATTCAGACACATATATTTTTAAACTAAGTAATTTTACAAGGTGGTGGAGCATAACGTCTTTCATACAGCTTTTGCTGGACTTCTACGGCCTCGCTCGCCCGGGGTGGTACCACCGCCCTTTACAGAGCCATCATAAAGTAAAGTATGCATGGCTCTTAGCCATTCCTGCCTTCTTCTTCTCCCAATCCTTTCTCCTTCAAATTCTTAGCATGTTCATGACACATGCTACCCTTTAACCTATTTTATCCAATTTTCAAGGCTAGCAATGCACAAGCAACTCAGTTGTTGTGTGTGTCCATGGGCGACGGAATCACTTAACATCAGGTGAACAGCCTGCTCACTTGCCAACTACCAAGCAAGCACTAAGGCAGTCAGTCAGTCATTACAATAAAGCGAATGATTTCTGATCTTAGATTAGGCAGACGTTACAGTTTTAAAATTTAAACATTTTGGTATACAGGTTGCTAAAAAGGGACAAAAAGAGAAATATAAAACAATATGACGAAAAGATGAATAATAGGGAACGTAGCCTTACCCTCCCCATCGACACCGAATTCAATTTTCATGTCAATAAGAGCACAGTCCCTGAGAGCCCATGCTTTCTCCAACACTTCGAAGACCAAGACTGTCACCTTCTTCATGTAGTCTACCTCATCCTGACCTGTGAATAAGCAAGCCTTAAATCAAGGAATTGTAAACTAAGGCACAAATGTATTTACACTTTTCTACTACACATGTAAAGATTTATTAGATTATAGAATAATAGTGTTCTCCTGACAGAATTTCGGCTACGGCGACTAATCTACTCAGAGATCAGCCAACTGCGCACGAGTAATTTAGCATTTTGTGATTTATCGTGTATAAAGATTTTGGACGAATAAAACGTTTACATATATGTATCTCTAGAATAAAATTGCCCACCTAAAGCGAGAAGTATGGTCACGTTTTCCCAAACACGTGTTCTGACCTATTTGACACTCCGTAAAAGGTGACAAGGTTGTTATCGTCCGTTCGCCGTTGTGACGTCATAAACTCGCAAATATCAAACAAAATGAACGCGTATTAATCTGACACCACTTATTATTCTTTTCTATTACTTTGTTATATACGGTGAGCTTTTACAATATGCTTATGCTTTTTGTCCATTGTGTAAGGTAACTCCTTCTCTACTGGTTATTACTATTCTACTTTACTAGTCTTCTTATTCTTTTGCATTCAAGGTTTCCAACGTTCCTGCGACTCCTCTGTGAATATTAAAATCTATGATGCAGCAGCGATTATTTACCATCAAGTTTGCTAACCTATTCATCCTATCCTCCGTTATGAAAAAAACCTTGAGATTTAGACATCAAGGGCCTAATGCGCGAATTCTAAAGGGCTTAATAAAACATATTCCCTTCCTTCCACAAACTAGTGCAATTATATCAGTGCCGCGCGAGACATTGGCTGGTCCATTGGAATTTGCTTAGTTGCAAGAGTTTTAGGATTTCTGCTTATTCCTTTAAGCTAGATAAGTCTCCAAGTTTTCATCTCAAATAACAGATATACGAACAGCGCTCATCGCTAACGTCTTTTGCCAAGGGACAGAACTTCGTCATTAATCAACACCTTTATTACCATCACAGGTCGAGCTAATTTTTTTTATCTTTAATTTTTTCTTCTTTTCTTTAGAGAGATGTTCCTCCCTGGGTTGTCCACGTAGGACAGTCTTATGCGCGCTAATCATCGTCTGTTCCCAGGAAGGCAATTGTCTCCCTTTGCCTCTCCACGGCCTTCGTCCGGGGGATTACATACTCGCAAAAAGCAAGACAGCACCCTACATGCTCTCGCCGTCCACTATAGCGTGGACTACGACGGATAGAGAGAGATCTTGCCCCATGGTCTCAGCACTGCTTCAACCAGGCTGAGTATTTCTCCAGCGCGTGTTGTATCATCTTCTCGATACATACGTCTCAGTGATAGCATTCCGGCGCGGGCTCCGTTCCGGCGATGCGGTACAGGTTACTCTCAAATAGCCTTAACCCTAGAGGCCCTATGTCGCTCGGTAGGTGAGGGTGGCCAATCCAGGTCAGCGAACTTCTCATAACATGTATTCAACATTCCACAAAGGTCGGTTAAGAGGTAAAGAAATGAAAACTACAATCTAACTGTGCATTTTTAATATTATTGAGGATTGATACACTTACCAATTACAACGCCGTTGACCTCGATCTTTGCAGAGAGCAGCTGTTCGTCGGACCACTGCGGATCGTGGTTTGCATCATCCTTAAAGAAGGTCTCGACTTTGACCGGTGTGAATCGGTACCCCTCGGCAACGCCGGGATTCCTCTTGAGGAAAGAGCCGGTGGCCAAGCGGCGCGTGACCCACTCGATGGGCACCATTTCGCACTTCTTCGATATGAAGGAGGTCGGCGACAGCGTTTTGACGAATGCGGTCTTTATGCCTGAAAACAGAAATGTGTGCTGAACACTAGGACATGCTTAACGTTAGCTGTTTCCCGCGGCCTACATGATATTGGTTTCTATACAATTGGGTGTTAACAACTTTATGAGTTTTTACTTTTTTACAGGGATCCCTAAACCACTTTAAAAAATAAAGGTAAGGCCTAAATTACTCCTTACTCTATAAGCTATCTGCCAGTTCAAATCCCGCCAAAAACGGTCCAGCCGTTTTGAAGATTAGCCCACCTAAACAGATAGATGAAAAGACAGACATAAAACATTTTTAAACAATTTGTATTCCTTTCATATGCATTTACCTATTATTTTGACAATACAAAAACACACTATTTATATGTATAGAGTACAGATTTGCAGTTAATAGGCGCATAGCTCTGATTTTTATTATCTAGAGAAATGGGCAACCGAGCAGACGGTTCACCTGGTGTTAAGTGATCCCATCGCCCCTGGACACAAACAACAACCAAAGAAAAGTTGCGTGTGCGTTGCCAGCCTTGGAAATTGGATACAACAGGTTAAAGGGTAGGATGCGTCAGGATTATATCAAAGATTTGGTAGAGAAAGGAATGAGAAAAAAAGAGGGTAGGAATGGCCATCCGGTAACCCTGAGAGCCACGCATACTTTATTTTATACTGGCTCTGTGAAGGGTGGTGGTACCTACCCGGACGAGCGCGACCGTAGAAGTACAGCAAGCTGTATAAAGGATGTTATCCCTCACGGACCCGCTCAAAACGTACAGATGGTGTCCGCCGAGGCGATTATGTGGTAAGAAGCCCTACTTAACCATGTCCAATAGGTTTTTTTTAAAGATTTTTAATAAGTCCAAAAAGCCTTTGTTTAAAGTTTACACAATATTTTATACGGTTATATACTCTTCGTTAACCTAGCCCATTTATATGCATTCTGTGCATGGAGCCTTAAGCAAGGAGGATAATCTTAGTATGCACGAAAAGCAAAAAACTGGCTTCCCGTTCTTTGAAATATAGTTCCGTTGAGTAGTTACAAATCCCACCGCGATGGCACTACGAGTAATATAGGGGAATGAAGTTGCAGTTATGGAGTAGACGGAATGAAGCGCGTCGAGTAAAGACCGAATTAACTCCAATAATAACATCACTTCCTGTGTTTCGTACCCAGGGTTAAAATGGCACCATCTGATTTCAAAGCTTTTTAAGCCAATCTTGTTGTTGTATATGAAGATTATTCTTCTGGTATTCTATACTCCATAATCCTGTTAAATCACTGATCGATTATCAAAATTTTAAGACCCGGTAGAAAGATAAAGATTCTATATATCTTTGATTTGTTTCTGTTCAATATTTGTATATTAATATCGGAAATGACTATTGCATGCACCATAAAGTTTTTAGGTTTTCGAATTTCGTAGGAGTAAATTAGGGCATTATTAATAGATATATTTTCGAAATTAAGTGTGGGGCACGGTCGAATAATGCCAATTCCGATAATTGCATAGATTCTACTTGCATCAAGTTGGTCGTGGTAGGTAGCCCGGATAATCGCAAATCCGTATAACTGAGGACCCGATAATCAAGTTTCCAGTGTATTATAGATTTCTGTCACTAAGCCGTTCAAAATTAGTTTGTTTTTATTAAAGGTCGATACAACGCCGTATCAATATCCCAATGTTGTCGATTGTGTTGATTGTTGACATTATTTGCTCCTCATATCTTATTAATGTGACCTTAAGTTATATACGTATATGTAGCTCACATTTCATAATAATTGCTAGGGGCACAGATAATGAATCGATCTTATTTCTCCGGTCAGAAGCAAATTTATGATATGGGCGCGTACGCAATACAAATAGAATATTGCAGGATCTCTTTGGACTTGTTATAAATCTATTATCTATCATAAAATATTGATTATTTTATTGATGTTTCCTTTCAAGTATTTACGAAGATATTGCATTTAATATTTTTTTTAAACATTATTGTCGCTAAAGCATTAACCTTTACCTAAAAAGTTGGAAATGTTTTAAAAATCTCAGGTAATAACAGGTTGGTCCAAACGCGATAAATTTTGCAATTTTTTTATTATAATTAAATTATTTTGTCCAATGTTTTAAAGTTTTAACATCATCGTTCGCAAAGTCATGGCGGGAAAATTATTTTTAAATTATGGAAATTTGGCACGTGAAGTTAGTAATATAAGGTAAGCATTTGAAACGAAAGAATTTGCCTTGTAACAATGTATTTGTCTACTGCAAATCTTTGTTTGATAGTTTATCACACAGCTTTAAATGTTTCAATCATAGATTTAATTGAATTAGAAAATTTTATTTAATGTGCTTTATAAAAAAGAGACTGAAAGGGAGGATGTCTCTCTGTCTCATTGAGCGCAAGTTCTAACTATAAGGTAAAATTATTTTTTTTTTATAGTTGAGGCAAACGAGCAAGCGGGTCACCTGATGGTAAGTAATCACCACCGCCCATGGACTCCCGCAACACCGGTGGAGTTACAAGAGCGTTGCCGGCCTTTAAGATAGGAATATGCTCTTTTCT
>DWHK01002179.1:0-10213 GCA_018247855.1 Graphium androcles
ACGCGCAAGCGTCTGTGTGAATAAAGATATTTTGAATTTGAATTTAACTTGATCTGTTAGCAAGTTTTATATTATGAAAAATAGTCTCCAAGAATAATTCTTGAACGTATTTAATAAAAAAGTTAGACTTATTTTTCGTAGTAGATATAGTAGTTACGTTAGGCATGTAATTATTTTTTCGAAAGTCATTTCGGTTTTTTTAAAATGGTTTGTGTAGTGAGAATGTAAATTCAGTTCTTGATCTCTTTTTAAGGCGTCCACCATCCGCCTGATCGATCTAAGATTTTAGGTTGTAGAGCATAACATACTTTAACAGCATAAAATGAAGTATGCATGACTTTTTGGGTCGCTGTACGGCGATCCCTACCCTCTTCTTTTCCCACTCCTCTCATTGATATGTTCCTGACCCATCTTACCCAATAAACCTGTTCTAACCAATTTTCCAGGCTGAAAACGCACACGCGACTGCGGATGTTATATGTGGGCGACGGGATCGCTTAACATCAGGTGAACCGTCTGCTCGTTTGTCCTTTCCATTAAAAAAGATTAAATATACATACAATGCACCTGAATTTCACTATACTATCAACTTGGCAGTTGGTTGGTCTCTTGTTAAAAGTAGGTAATAACGACAAAGTGAAAATAAAGACAACACGTACTTCATTATAAATATTTATTTCATAGTTACATAATATGGTATAATTTGGAATTTCGGATTAAAAACAAAACAAAAACAGAAAAAAAACCACTTAACGCATCCGTCAATCACAAGGGCGAATGCATGGAAATTGATCGCACGATAAAAAATAAATATCGAATATCCACAAATTATTAATATGTATTAAAAATAAATCCACTGCTCCACTACGCCATGTCTGCATTTGTATATACATTAGACATTATTTATATATTTTATACTTCTTTACACATACGACACTGTCGATGAAAATATATTAACTGGGATAATCATATATATATTTATTTCAATTTCACTTCGAGAACACGCAAAACAAAATGGCCGCCATCGTATTTTGCCGCCAAAATTACGCGTTCGCCCACAAGTCGTCTCGCGTAAAACTATTATAACAATACTTTATTATATATCTTAAGGCATTTACATAGTGCTCAAACGTATTTCAAATTAAAACTAACGGGCCGAAATCAAGCGAAAATAAGCTACAGTCATTGATATGCAAAAAAAAACCAAACACACAATCTCAAACAAAAGTAACCGACTTCAAACGCCCTAAAAGTGTACTTTCGTGACATATTTTTTCCGTTATTTTGATTTCAAAAACAAACCGCTAAACCGATTTTTATGGAAATTTTATGTGACCATCCTTAGGATATAACTTCTCTCTAACAAAAAAAAAAGAATTTTTAAAATCGGTTCACAAATGACGGAGAAATCGATGAACATAGATAAAAAATAATATAACCTCTTTTTTGAAGTCGGTTAAACACAGTCTAATGTACATTAATATCAAAGTTATTTCGTTTCTTTGTTTTGCAAATTCAATCTTACGTACACGACGTAAAGTTGCTTTTGCAGAGAACATTTTCGATTAAAGTTTCCAGAACGTACAATTTGACTTTCGCTTCGGACGTTTTTCAAACGTTGACTGTGTATCTAGAGATTTTTTTTTAGTATATATAAATGGCTATAGTCAATAAATCATAGCCGCCATTTTAGTTTCGCTTCACATTTACAGCAAAAAAATACTCGCATAACTTTTTGGGAAATTTATTTTATTTACGTACTATATTAAGAGCTATTTCTAAGGCAGACACAACCTACAAGTAGCCTGCAAGTCTCGGATACAGTGTGGAGCAGTACTTCGGGCCTTTTAGAGATATCGTGTAAAACTATGTTTATGCTAATTTATACAAAATACGCGTGTTCTATACAGGCTTAGTATATATAGAATGAAATTTTTCATGTGTACAGGCGGATGACGTGGGACGTCTTGTATCGAACGCTCGACGCACGCAATTTTTCTAACCAAAACAACAGACTTTCAGCGAATGAGAGAATATATTTATTTATTTTATCAATTTAAATAAATAAATATATTATTATGAAGCCATCGAACGCTCGATACGAACTAAATAAAAAAGCGATTTGCCTCGATTAAATGTCGCGGTACGGTATCACACCCGCCACTACTTGTCACACCAAGTATATGTTTCGCAGAATTGCTGTAGTTAAGTGATGATTTCATCGAAGTAAGGTAAAATAAATGTTCAGCACGTTTCCTCCGCTTCTCTGATCAGACGACAATGACTGCTGTACCTCTCTAATTGTGATTATTCCGTTTCAACCTGGAACAAGAGAAATTGGGCATATTACTATATACTACTATTATAAAGAGGAATTGCATTTTTGTATGTGTGTATGTTTGTAATGAATAAACTCAAAAACTACCGTGCCGATTTCTAAAATTCTTTCACCATTGGAAAGCTACATTCGCCCTGGCTATATAAAAAAAAATCTTATGTCTACCCGTGCGAAGCCAGAACGGGCCGCTAGTATTAAATATAAATATTAGAAAAACACTAACATTTTACCACAAAAAATAAACAAATTGGTTGAGCTAATTTACAGGTTTAGCGAGGTATTTTTTTTATACATACATAAAAGAATGGTTGACATTTATTACATTTTATTACGTTCTTTTTTTGTGTGTTTTCAGGACAAGGTATGTGTAAAAGTAACTTTTTGGAAAGTTAATGGACAAGGTCAGTCGATTGATAGAATTTTTTTAAATTATTTTCAGAATTTTGTTCCCTTAGATCGAAATATTACATGATCCCAAACGATATTATGTAATAAATATATAAATTTATTTTAAATACATTTTAACAATCAACTTTCGTATTATAAGTTGCATTATACTAGGATTTTATTTGCGTATAACAAAGTATTGATTTAACATTATTGTATAAAAAAAACATTGCTAAGAAGAATAAAACTACGAGATGAAACTCGATATTAGATACAAAAAGTTTAATCACAAACACATCTGTCATATTTTCCTTACCACAAACCAATTATTACTGTCATTGGAAATAACAACTTCAACAATAAATCTATTTTAACTTATAAATCTACAAAAGGTTTGGAATTATTCGTTTTAATAGATTTACAACGTTTTCCTACTACATTTAATAAGCATCTGGTTGGCATTGCATTAATACATAACAACATTAAATATTACTTGGCTAAAGAAACGTTTACACTGCTCGTATATGCCGGGTATACCCGCCATAGGATATTCGGTATACTCTTCATATTATTTATATTTTTATAGTAAATAGTTAATGTTTTATTCTAAAACGTATTATTACTAAAATGAGATTTATACAGTTCTTGAATTTTTATTTGTTACTAATTTATTTATCCTAGATCATTTAGTGTTTAATTTTTCTTATTAATTAGTATTTGCTTATTTTTTGCCATTATGAATTCTCTGTTTCATTAATACTATCAGTGTTTCGAATTAAAGGGTGAAGTGGGACCTACCTTTGTGGCCCAAGCCAACCTCACCTGCACGCGGTACATTCGTTGTTCAGGCCGTGTTTCACTCTCTGCACCGGCATGGAATTGTCCGGCGGATATCCTCCGGGACCTGTATAGGAGTGTAAATATGCAAGTTAGTTTGTATGAACTCACTGACCTTGAGACAATGCATCGAGGAGTTCGACAGGGAGACACTATCTCATACAAGTTATTCATCAACATCCTGGAATACCTGATGAAGGTACTGGTTTAGCTTGGGAGGGGTCCGGATATACACAGGAAGCGTCATTCACATCTTCGGTTTGCCGACGACCTAATACTCATAGCTGAGGGCGCTACAGATCTCCAATGTATATTGGATCTCCAATTAATATAATGAGGGAGGCCTATATCCAGTAGCGTAGTCAGATTATTTGAAGAACAAAGAACTCTTTCATTGTTAAGACAAAGATATTGGAATTTTTGTTAATATAATAAATAAAGATATTGGAATTGTTTAAAGCTGAGAAAAGAACAAAGAAATTTTTTAAGTTACGTCTCTATTAATCAGTAAGCCATTTAAGCTGCAAGCGATAAGATGAGACATGATCATATTTTCTAAGGCCGAAAATATATCTTATGCAGTTGTTTTGCAGGCGTTAAAGCTTGTTTAGAAGTTCTATGTTCATATCTGGATAATACACATCTGCATAATCAATTACCGGAAATACAAGCATCTGTATTACCATTAGCCTGGTTTTAAAGGGAAGAAAATTCTTCAGACGATAAAGGGTTCGTAGAGTAACAAAGACTTTGCGGCTGACTTCAGTGATGTGTACTCTCCAACTCGTGGTTGTCCATAATGAGCCCTAAGTTTTTTATTGTCTTTGCCCATGGAATGACATGATTGTTGTACTGAACAAGGGGCATACTTGCGAGATCAAGTTTAGCTAAAAACCTCGAGCTACCCACTAACATTGCCTGGCATTTATTGTAGTTGACACCAACTCCAAAGTGCACTGACCAGTTATAAATTGTTTTTAGGTTAGTATTTATTATATACTTAACCAAATAATTTTCATGTGGTTTTATATTTAAAAAAATGGTTTGTGTGGACTAGCGTGTCAAAAAATTTCTGGCCAAATTTTCCCCAACGGCTACCCATGACAAATTTATCCGGAGGGTCGTTCGATTTTAAGCCTTCTGCAATTTTTTTCACGATGTTCGTAAAATACCCGATGGCCTGACTTTAATGCCCTGGTACCAAGGCAAAGCTCTTATTTGAATTACAGAATTTTTTTATAAAGAGAGCTTCAGTTAGGGACGAGACGACGTCAGAGGCAGTTGAAATGTATAAATGTCGCAAAGATGAATATATCAGTACAGACTATTTATTTGTGCCCCTTGCTATGGACATGTTAGGTCCGCGGTACAACAATTAATTCCTAAAAGATATATTTTATATAATTAACATTGCAGCTGGCGACAAGGGGGCTGATTTATTCTCTCGCAAAGGTTACGTATGACTATTTAGTGAGAAAATGCAGCCAGCGTTCTTGTCGCACGGAATAAATTTATTAGATTTGTAATTAAGTTATGTAAGGTTAGTTTTCTCGCTTTGTAAATATTATATTGTTATGGAAATATAATAGAAACTTAGTTTGTTGTTATTTAAATTAATACTCTATTCCGTTAACACAAATCAACAAAACGTATTAACATATTTTTTTAAACTTTCATTTAAAAAATTGTAGGTATATAAAGCAGTGCATAATCCATTACGGGTGTGACGCTGTTTTTCTTTAAAAATTAAGATAAAATTAGGATATCATAGTAAACAAGATTGTTAAATACTAAATAATTGAATTGGCCATGAGCTATTGAAAAAAGAGCTATTATAAGGATTCTTTATACAGAAGCATTTACCTGAAAAGTTCCCTCAAATTTGCAGGTAAACGCTTCTTTTTCATTTTGCTGTTACCATACCAAATAGCCATAAGGAAAGCGAATGATTTTTCAAGAAGTAAAGCTTTATTTTAATGAATTAATGAGCAAATACTATGATAAATCTTTGAAAAATAACGGTGAATGTGTATAATAACTAGGCGTATACTCAAAACTTTTTTTATAACATAACGGTTGTATATAATAGAAGAGGTGCATAAGCCACTGTCTTTTGCTCCATTCCCGCAACGGAATGTATAGCTGTTTTTCTTTTTCTCCCTATTTAAATATCTGTGTTCTGTCATGTAAAAATAATAAACAAACTGAATATTAGATAATTTTCATCCAGTTAAGAGTAATCGAACCGCTGCTATTAAATTCTAATGGACAAATTACAGTTTCTAGTTTGATTAAAATGCTAGCTATATTAAACTGACGTCACTTTGATGAATATTTACAAAGGAATGTTTTTAAATGGCTAGCAGAAGTGTCTTAAGCAAGTGTAATGGTTCGGTCACAAAGTTGCAATTAGCTGATAGAGCTTTTTATGCATTTTTAAGTGATCTGTGGCACGTTTCAACAATGTTACGTATTTTTTTATACATTTCCGCTGTATTGAACTCTGTTTACATCATTAATATTGTGAAAGCAATTACATTAAATACTAATATCTGTGATATGAAAGCTAAAGATAACCTTTACAAGTATTTACGGAAAAATTGGTACTTCTAAATAATGGTAAACTTCTGGACATTACGAAAAAAATCATCACAATATGTTACGTTAAACACGGGTTCACCATGATAAATTAAAAATTGTATGATAGAATTATGATATTATCTTGAAGGTATTAGAGCAAGCTGTTTATTGCATTTTGATCACGCACTGTAAAATGAAATGCGTGGCGCGCCTATACGGTTTCGCCCCTTTCTATCCCATACTACACATAGTTTAGCCTTGCCTATTCCACTCGGGCATTGAATGTGCATCAGACCGTTTTGAACTATAATGTAAAGATATTTCAGAGGAAAATATACTCGAATATGAACTGTCATTGAAAAGCATTGCGGACTTTTCTTTACTGTGATTCCACGAATTTAAAATGTACTCCAATATACTCCTATTTTCTCAGTTTTCAGGTAAAGTCCTTTTAATTTTAAGCATTCCGTGATTACGTGTATGTTCAATGACAAATGGAAATGGTATAGGGCTATTTTGTAACAAATTGAACAATAACTGAATGATATATTGATATTATTATATATATTATTATGCGGGTAAAGACGTAGGCACCAGGTAGTCTAAAACATTATTATGTTTTCAGATATTATGTGTTTTATATGATACCTTTATTCATAAATAAAAGTATCCTACGTCCCTCCTTGTATAATGTGCCAGTGCAAATTCCGTCAAAATAAAGATTAGTTGACACAAATAGACAGACAAATGAAAAATTTAATAATGTGTTCTTTGTTTTTAGTTGAGTTAGAGCAATATGGGCTCATCGCCTGATTTCCTAAAAATTAAGGTGATCGAATGTAAAGTCAGTTCTGCCAAAACTGATCCAACACAACCGGAGAGAGACCAGGCGTCTCTCTTCGGTCGTCGGATTCGCCGCATCGGGTTACGCAAAAGGAACAAAGAGTACGACTATTTATGCAAGTACATTTGTGGACTATAACATCTCGTGCATAGTTGATTGATTTATGAGTTGATTAACGGCCGTGGTCGAAATTCGCCCAGGAGACTCTCAATATTCTTAATTTTACATGCAATCAGTTAAAACCTCTTATTTCGACATTACAAAGATACACTTTAATTTTATTTATAGTATTTAATGTGTGTATCAGCGTACCTTTTAAAGTCTATACAGTTTTTATACGGATTTAGCGATTACCAACGGTAATTTCCTTTGAATTCAAATTACACATTTTTACATTAGTTTGGAAAGGTAGATTCTGTTAAAAAGAACAGCAAGAAACTAAGCAGTTGTTCTTTTGAAAATAATGTTGGTTGACAAGTCTGGAGTTAAGATTTTTTTGAACTATACGTATACGGTACAATGTATCGGCTATAAAAATATATCGGCTATTCCGTAAATAACCCTTAATAGAAGCAACTGTGAGTATGCCGATTTCTTTAAAAAGTTCTCTCAGGGTGTCCCTGGCTCCGATGTTATATATTGCTCGAATAGATCTCTTTTGTAGAATAAAGACAGTAGTTATGTCTGCTGCACTACCCCATAACAAAATACCGTACGAGAAGATGCTATGAAAATAAATAAAATTAACAAGGCGAGCAATATTGACGTTCGTTAGTTGTCTAACTTTCTTACCGCGAATACAACGGAGCTAAGTCTTCCTGCGAAATTAATATGTTGAACACAAAATATTTGAAATCAATTAAAATTTTATGTGACACGGTGATATTTTTTTAATAAAATGTTTGAATTATAATTGATTACGTTATATTTTCAATAATTTGGTATTTGTATACTGATAAAATGTCTATTTAAAATTCATTAGTAATAACAAATACGATTGAGCCTACATTTTAATACGTTTTATGCAAATATTCGGAAAAAATATTATTACATAATCCGCTAGTGCTAAATGTTCGTAATTTATTTACTTTATATGGTGACCTGTGTGGCTATCGTATTACTCGTATAGTAATAATAGAAAGTTATATTGAATTAGTGTCAATTTCAAATATAAAAATTAACAAATTTTTCAAAAATAAAATGAAGAAGAAACCCATTAGTATGCATTTTTTTTCTTATAAAAACAATGCGAAAGATGATCTAAGATTTAATGAATCATGTACTTAAGCAAGCGTTTTATGAAAATCGCCTGAGTTGGGCTGGTACACGTGTACTATAATATACTGTTGAATCTTGACGCTTGATATTTCTATATAAAGATCGACAGAGAGGTTCACTGAATATTGTTGATTTTTACGGGCTATATCACTTATTACAAGTTACAAACATCGCGACTAGCATTTATTCTGGAAAACGAACTTGGCCATTCTTAGTATAATTACTAAGTGAAAAAATTATGTAAAGGAAATGTAATAAACAGTTAAGAAAATCGAAAAAAAATAACTGCTAACATCATAAAAATTAGGGCGTTACTTTCATAAAAATCAGTTTAGTAGTTTCTTATTGAAATCAAAATAAGGGAAAAATATGTCACGAAACTGCACTTCTTAGGCGTTGGTTTGTAATTTTATGTCAAAATAATCTTGTATAGAGAAAAGTTGGTAACTTAATGAAGGTAATTGAAATCTTAATTGGGTCCTTGATATTGATATCCATCCACTTTGAACCACAAGGCCATACCAAGGTTACACACAGCTTTTAATACCTTAATTTATATTATTTTAATATTACCGAAGTTATATGTACTGTGTATATGAAACTTGAAGTAAATTATGTTACGACGATACAAGCAAACATCCGCTATATACGCTTTACATCGCCTCATTCACTCGCTATTTTCTTTGAATTGATTTCATTTGAAACATGAAAGGAAATATTAATCTAAGAATCAAATTTCTGTTACATGATTTAAAATTGTGGCATGTCTATGTGTATTCTGAATTTCACCGGTGGCTTCTCTCGCGGTAATGTGAGTTAAGGTGAGAGTTAAAAAAACGAGGATACCAATAGAAGAGAACCATTGTTTTTTGGGACATAATTGATCTTTTCCGTCTCTTTTTTAAACCATCAGTTGTTATTCCCGTTCTGCCTAGTGTTTTTCTTATAACACTCGCAACTGTTGCTTTTAGGTTACACATTAATGTGAAGCAACTATAAAATATTAACATAAACAAAAAAACTTAGAAAAATTTTACAGACTATAATGAATGACTAGTCTGACAAGTGTTATTATTTTATAATTCGTAAAAGTACCTTAAAGTACCCTCTGATATTTATCATACCCAATGAATAATATTAAAAGAATAATTTCTTTTAATTTAATAAAGTAGAAATTATTATTTTAACATTGTTTATGTGGTATAATTGGCTGTCAAAATAATACCAATTAGGCAAATAATCAAGCTTTAAATACATAGTCATATTGTTTGAGGTTATTTTTTTAGCGGAAAAACAAGCAAAAGAAATAAACAAAATAATTAAAACACTAGTTTTTCATTTAAATACTCGAGACATATGGAAAAACATTAATTGACTATTATTTTACACAATTCTTTCTTAAAATTCATTAAATTATGATCCTTTAAACTACCGGGTAAGTGATTAAATATTTTTGGTCCCAAAACATAAAAACTTTTGGAATAAAACCGTGTCCAAGAGTTATGACTACGAATTACATTTTCATTGTTTCGAGTTTTGCGTTGATGACGTATGATTTGTGTTTCAAATAAATGATGATGGTCATTAATAAAGATACAGCTTTGAAAGATGTATGTCGATGGTAAGCTTAGTATGTGTAGGTTCTGAAATAGGGGTTTCCAGCTTTGCTGTTGATCCTTTTTAAGAATAGCTCTTGCTCATTTTTTTGTGATCTAAACAAGGGCAATAGGTTGTTATTAGCAGTATTGCCCCAATGAATAATACCATACGAGAGCTTCGAGAAAGCGTTTGGAGCTGCTTTCTAAGACACTGTATTTGTTAATGTTTTTGGCGGAAAATCTATTCTTCCTCCTAACCCTATTCCTAAATAAATTGGGGTTAGCTTCTAATCCAACCAAATTTTACCTGAATATCAGTTTTTACACAGAGCGACTGGCATCTGACCTCTG
>DWHK01002180.1:0-10213 GCA_018247855.1 Graphium androcles
GGCCATCCGGCAACCCCAAGAGCCATGCATACTTTATTTTATGCTGGCTCTGTGAAGGGTGGTGGTACCTCCACGGGTGAGCGTGGCCGTAGAAGTGCAGCAAAAGCTGTATGAAGGATGTTATGCTCTACCACCTCCTTTGTCTAAAAAATGTATCGTATACATTATTGACTTCATTTTGTGTTGACTTTCTTTTCATCTTGTTATTTCTTTTAGTTGCCTCATTAATTGTTTCTTTCAAAACTTTCGTTTACTCTCTTCAAGTTCATACTTACAAGACTTCATAGTCTTTGCTCCGAATATTATTCTTATCCTAATTATTGCGAATCCACTTCGTTGCTAAATTCTGAACGCAATCGATCAAGACTCAATTCATACAGTCATATGTTGTATGTGAACACAAATTTACTTTCAACATTGCCGTCTGAGATTCTTTTCAATGTGTGATAAAGTATCGTAGCTTTTTCCATGTAAGGGTCCCTTCTAACCGTAACAAGGCCATCACTCATTTTGAAAGGAAACCCTTATTGACACTCCTTCCTCTAAGGGAATCCACAATTTCCTCAACGCTAATTTTATTTGTCAGAAACCATCTCGTATTCTTTTCAGTAATTTCGTCGTTCATTGTTGCTAATGCACAACGATCTTATATAGTTTACATTATTAGATATAGTAAAGGGATCGAAAGAGATTGGTAAAAGTTTTTTTTTATAAAATATTCGTTTTTATTGGAACTTTATAAATACAGACTTGAACTTTTATTAAAATATGTCATAATATATACATATTTCCTTTTGCTTTTGAGCATAGAAGATAATGGACACCACCAAACCAAATCTGTAATGCGAAATGTTACAAATGTACATTTCGATATTTTCAGATTACATATCATAATTTTAAATTTCGCATTCACCTGAATTACTTAATTTAGAACAATTGTATTTTTTCCTACCTCAACTAAATATTTTTTTCCCTAACAATTTCCCTAAGTTGGTCGTATCCATTTTGATTAACATCAAATATTTTAAATAGATACTACATAGTTATTAAATGATAATTAAATATCGGAATAAGGAACTTAATTGTTTAAAGGGATTTTAAATAAAAAAAAGAAGTGTACTAAGAACTTAAGGAGTCAATAAAAACAAAAAAGCTATGTATGTACATACATAGTTGTTGCCTTTTCTCCACTTGTTATAAATATGTTTAAAATGGAATTCATAAAATCTTTTAAGTATTTCATTAGAAAATCACATCATTCTAAAAACTGTGAGCTCATGGCCCAAGTTTTATTACTGAAATAAAGAAAAGCAGTATCTATTGGATTCAGAACAGCAAAATTCCTTCACCGCTCTACTGAACAAGTCTTAATGAGTAAACTGGTGCTTTTTTAACAGCTTATATTTGGCGTTTAACAAAAGCATTCAACAGTGTTTAATTGAATAAAGTGGCACAGTGACTGAACACAACATTTGTAACAAAAATAAATACATAATTTATTTTATTTTAACAAAACTTCATCCGCCAGAAATATTTAATAACCTTTTTTACAATTGAAAGAGAAAGCTTATGCAGCTTACGTGACTTTTATACTGTCCTCCAAGATTGCGTTATGAGGTTATTCTTCAGTTACATTACAGAACAAAACGACATACAAACCGATATGACAATGTAAATTGACTTGACACAATAACGAAAGCATAAAAAAACATTCATACGCACATAATTAATTGTACAGTACATTCAGGGTTCTTTATTTCGGTCCATGGTCGTAAATCAATGAAATTTGCCTGTAAACAGATTTAATTTTAAAACTCAGTACAGTTGGATTTAGCTCCAAACTCGGTGGCCCACTTTTGAAACAGCAGTCGTTAAGCTAGCTGTAACTGGCCAAAGTAGCGTCAGCAAAGCAATTGCTCAAAAGTAGTTACATAAGTTCGCTAATGCACCAGACACATTACATTTCCCTATAGAGGAAACATGTAAAAACGCACTTAAAAGTTAAACTAAACAAATTGTGTTTTAATTTTATATTCTATATTTTATGGAAAGGATGACAAACTAGCAGACGGTTTACCTGATGTTAAGCGATCCAATGATCGCCCATGGACACACGACATCCGAAGAGTCGCTTGTGCGTTGTCAGCCTGTGCCATTGCATAGAACAGGCTTATTTGGTGGATAGATCGGGAACATATTAAGAATTTGGAGGGAAAAGGACTCGGGAAAAAAAACTGTGCCATCCGGCAAAGAGTGCGGCCTCAGAAGTACAGGCACAACAAGAGTAAAAGGATGTTATGCTCTACCTCCTAAAAATATTCTAGTTGATGTAACGTATAATAATAATAAAGAAACATATGTTTATCAAGTTTCTCTTAATTAAGATTTTTCAATTATTTGGAGGATCCCTTTCCCTAAGCTAATTTTTATATATTCCAGTCACTTTATTATTTTTTGTAACCTCACTGTTTATACTAGACGATTGCTTAAGAGCTGGAGTTTTCTGTCCTATTTAAAATGATTATGTATCCCTTTCAAAGTGTATGCAATATTTCGTGATGGTTGGTTCAGTGTATGAGCGTTACAAACAAACAAAACAACTATTATGATATATTAAAGGTAACACCTAAATTGCTTTAATCTACATTGAAAAGATGATTGTTTTGTTTTCAGTTGTAGCTAATTTTCAGGCAACACTCAAAAATGTGCCTAACCGTTAAACATTAATTAAATCAATTGTGGAGATATTATTCAGTAATACCTAATCTACATTTTATCTTCCACTTTTGAAAAGGGAAGTTAAGTAAAATAGATTGGTCTTTGTGACACCAGTTTCTTATCTTTTATATGTATACTTTCTTAAAAAGTATAGTAAAACTCTCTACATTATCAAATAATGACTATGTGAACGAAATTTTGATAACGAGTATACTTCGCTCCCCAACCTTTGTTTTGAAGCAACTACGCTAGCTCTAATTAAGCTATTCTGAACTAACGTTCCATGTGGGAACTAATAACAGGGCAAAATTCATATTGACACTTTGAGTAATATTTAAGCTTATATTGTATTTGTGGTGAAATATGGTTTAATTTCGACGCAATTGGCTTAAAATATTTTCTTAACTGAAGATAGAGTGGGGCGTTGTAATATTGTAGTACGTGATATAGTACGTGTAGTCGCTGTTTTTTGTTCAAACGTGAATAACATCCTCCAGGGTTGCCGGATGGCTATTCCTACCCTTTTCTTTTCCCACACCTTTCCCCATCAAATCTTTAATATAATCCTATCCCATCCTACCCCTTTATCTGTTTTATCCAATTTCCAAGGCTGGCAACCCACACGCGACTCTTCGGATGCTGTGTATATCCATGGGCGACGGGATCACTTAACATCCGGTGAACCGTCTGCTTTTCCCAAAAAAAATCTAACCAGCCAATCCTTTAAATCTCACAAGTAATTAAAGAGAACGAACGAGATAGAACTGAATGATATAATAGCAGTATACATACGTATTTTAATGCTTATATAAAAATATCTCTCACTCCAATCCTAGATGCGGTGTCCGGCTCGCCATTTGCAATGCAAATGCGCCGAAAGCGCCCATTCTTGCGTTAAGCGTCTAGGAAACCAAAATTTGCCCGGCACCGACACCCTTCTTACACAATTTATGTTTGCATTATCTGATTCCGACGTCGCCGAGTGTGATAAATTTAAAAGGTCTCGCAGTTGAATTCATATCTAGACCTCTTTCTCATCTCTTACATTCAAATATAAAGGAAAAACATGTATTTTGACACAAAAAGCTATTACTAACTTGACAAAGATATTTTATAAGCTTAAAAAAGATAGTACCTTACTCACGCGAATATACGACATTTTAAAATAAACAACTTTATGGATTTTATCGCGGTTTATTTTAAAATTTTATCACCGAATACTTTTCAGCATCCATGGTCACGATAGGATTGAGGTGTTTAAGGTCCTAATGTCACTTATTGCTCCTTTAGGTTTTAAAATTAATTTTGTTTCGATTAATATCGATTAATATTTGAATAAAGGTATTGTGAGAATAAGTCAGTTTCTGCCAATATTTTGGAATTTATAAGCACATTTATTTTTCCTATTAAGACTTACTTATGTTTTATTTTTTGCCGAACCTGTAATTGGAATACACCATATAAAAGTTGGTACCAACAGTCCTAATAGTTCATTTATTAATATTACATGCAACATAAATAACAAAAGGACATTCTATTTTGAAATAGAAAAAATAATGCTAAGATCGAAATTCACTTACCTTTAAGTAAAGGCAAAAATATTTAGTATAAATTGTGCTTTTCCGATATTTAAAATATATATCGGAATAGCACAATTTATACTATGCTATTTAATATAGTCTGTTTCGTACTTATAAAACATTATTTTTCCTGAGAGATCTAATTTCTCTGGTAAGGAAAGTCTAAAAATATATAAAACTTACTATAAAAAAAACGATATTTTAGTAGCAATTAGAAACTGTGAAGAATCATAAGGAATTATGGGTATTATGCTTGTATTTTACAGTATGAGAAATGAAATACTACTTTAACTAACTTGCTTTACAATACACTTAAGTAAACGAGAAAATATTGAAGATTTCATAAAGGTGTTCTGTTAGAAAATATTCTTTTCATGTCTCAAAAAAAGAACGCGATCATCTGTCACCTCGAAGCAAAAATTTGAATTACAATGGTTCGTTTTTACGTTCCCATTGAATTATATTACTTACATAAATACTATTTCTTTGTCCTCGAGTCCTATACAATTTGTCTTAAACGGGATAATATAGAATAAAAATTCCATTCACACAATATAGCTCCATTATACTAACCACGGTCAATTCATTCTAATCTACAAAGATAAAGTTCGTTCTACGTTAAGGAAAGAAATATCATAGAAATCCTAAGGAACTTTAGCCTTAAGTATTTCCTATACATTAGACATAAATGACAAACGCTATGGGGTTTAATTTTCATTAAAGTCAATACACATATTAATTAGAATATGTTACACTATTCATCTTTTTAACAATAGTAAAACTAGACTTTAATGTTTGAAATGCAGCCCGTTTTAATTTTATTTTTAAAACTCACCCATTCACGTTCGTCCATAAAATGACACAGAAAATCTCGTTTTGTATCTTAAATCGAGTCACTACGTGCGAAGAGCAATAAAACAAAATGTCGACGTCTCAGCTACTTTATTATGTCGACGATTTATAGGTTTATATAGTCGGTATTAATTTCGACTAGATGGGCGCATTGCCAAAATTTTGAATAGCACACGAACTGTTGGGAAACAATACGAGCCTCGTGGTTTTCAAACATGGCTTTTCTTTGCATCAGATTTTTTATCCGAGCAAACATTTCAATACATCGGATACGTTCGAAAACTAACAACCAGCAAGGTCACTCAGTTATCATATGAAACGGTAGTAAATATTTGATGAAAGTTTCCCAAAAAAAATTAAAGGTAATTTTTGAATTGATCGAATCATACTCTATGTAATCAAATAGGCGATACTGATTTAAAATTTAACAACATTAGAAAACAAAAACGTTGAGTCATGATTTTTAATCTAGACAAATGTTCAATGAATTAACGACTTTTAATTTTAGAAATGCGCGTAAAGCCAAGAGAAGTTTGTTTGTGACCCTTTGGCAAACAGCTTTGTTTGAGAATGAGACCTTTATTAGCGGACTTAGTGGTAATTACTTTGTTTAATTTTAAACTCGAACGGTCGTTACGTCATTTCGACGGTACGACTGGAATTAAATGACTCCCCTTGTGAATTTATGGTGGCTACGAATATAATTATTGCTACAGCGGTGCGAGTTAACCCGGCTGCTCTTACATTTTGACTTTTTAATTTCCTTAGGCGTTGCCGGCACTGAGTGCCCTTAATTTTTTCGACGTCAAAACAGCTTAGTGCTGAGTTTAGCAGAATTAAACCAGAATATTATGTTATTAAATAATTTTATTGTAGTCGTAAACTCGTAATAAACACCTCGACTTACAAACTAGGTACTTCTTATGAAATTCAAGGTGTTGTAACCTTTAGAATTCCTTGTAGAAAATATAGTGCCTTAAATTTGTACTCTGATTTTTAATGAGAAAAGCTGGCAAGTAAACAAGAAGTTGCTAGTAATACAGGATTACGACCAATAAACATTTAAGACTAGTGTCTGAAGAAGAAGAGGAGTGAATACCAATGTTAAGTAAGTCTCTTCCCTTTTTTTGCAAAAGGGAAAAGACTTTTCTTTAATATTAGTATTCACTCCACATTCTTTATTATTTTCTTTGAAAACTATTCTTTTTCATTTTTTTTGCTATAGTATGTGCATTAGCTGATACTATTATAACATGGAAATAAATTTTACTTACTAGTAAACCCTTTTAATTTTAATGTATAACGTGCCACAGATACATTAAATATGTACTTAGCTAGAGGAGAAGGTAAAAACATTTATGGAGTTAGGATGTAAAAGGAATACGAGCAAGAGAAGCAAAGGGAATATGTTTGGGCACCAGGCGTCCTCAGATATCACATGAATTTCATTTAACCTCGGCTTTAAGTGAACCGATTGAACAGCACCGTCTAATAAGCTAATAATTCAGGATCTGTATGTTAAATGCTGTGCTCGAAGGCCATAAGATAGGAAACATTAATATTGTTCTGAAATGTATCGAATTGAATATCAAAATGCGAAATCCTTTTTTTTATTAACAGAATGAATCAGTTCTTGAATTTTTTTGTTTCAGGTATGTACTACGATCACGACAGGTTCTTCCGCGTAGCTCCTAGACAACCTGGTAATAACTTGTACCCTTCTGTAGCATTATGATTCTATAAAAAATAAGAAAAGAAATTTTAATAATGTTTTCTTGCTATTTACTTCCAAAAATAGTTTTTAATAAAAACTTTAATAAATCTTTAGAATTTCGGCAATGAATTAGTATTGTCTCATTAAATTTGGCTTTGCTATATACTTTCTCAGTTATTTATATTTCTTATTTCTTAACAAATAAATCATATACATATAATAAAAGTAAAACCTGCTGTTCAGTTATTGCATCATCCTAAGTTCTGGTTGCCTACAATACTAAATAATATAATGAATACAAAAAATTATTACAACAAATAATTCATAACCAAGCCTCGATATAATCGATACCTAACAAAAAATCACACAAGTGCGGGTCATACTCGCGCACTGAGGGTTCCGTACCACCACGCCTATAGAGGCATTTGTGTGGTGGTAATTCCTGAAATAATATAGTTATCTAAGGCTTTATAGTTTTCCTTCAAAGATTTTCAGATTTTTCGAGCCAGCCGTTTAAGTTTTAGAGGCCCTATTTTATTAAAAAAATACCCTGTAAACTTGAATATCTCGCAAACGGATATGTATAACAAAAAATCGTCTTAGCAAGTTCTCCCTCAAGTTTTTTAAAAGACCTGTCTTATGATACCCCACACTATGGTGTAGACGCGAGAAAAAAAATCGTCCCCACTTTACGTGTAGGGGAGATACCCAAAAAAAAATATTTTTCGTGATTTTATTTTAGCACTTTGTCGACGTAGTAAATACAAATATCCATGAATAGTTTCATCTATTGAGCACTAACCGTTTGGAAGGTAAGCCAAGGACGGTCATGACAAAACTGTAAGGGGTCCAAGACTCGAACCACGGAACCCTAAAATACTATGTGTTATATATGCATCGTTGAGATAATGTAGTATAGGAAGTAAGCGAACTATTAGGTGTAAAACCTTTTTATTTTCTATTCATTGGAGAAACTTAGTAGATTTTTAGAAAAAGAAAGAATTCATGAAAAAATTTAATTAACTTAAATGATCCATTAAACTGCTGCAACGGAGAAACTTTAATATTAACCAGGAAAGCTAAGAGACATTGTGGTATGAAATTATGAAATTCTTTTCGAAATTAAGCGCGAAAAATGTCGCTTTAAAATTGCATATTATAATAACTACTTTTTTCTTTTCTACTGACACTCTTTTGAAGAATTAATCCTTAATTAGCAACCTGATACTACAACCGCATCGTGTTATCTTATTTATTAATTCTAAATAAGACTGCACGGTGCAGATTGAACTTCTAAGCAGAGTCAGAAGTTTTGAAGCCTATAAATCGGTATATCAAGATCTTATTTTTGGAATCAATCAGTCCGGTAATTATTTATTTATAATTAATATCATATGATATAAATATATTGAATTTTATGCACTACGTAATATTTATTTTATATCAATATTTTTAACATTTTATGAAAGTTTCATGCTCCGACCTAATAATCTCTGCACCACCCAAAGGTCGACTGGCAGATAATGCTTTTAGCATTAAGTCCGCCTTTGTACATGTAGGATAAATAAATAAATAAATAAATAAATCATACCAATCGATACTTATTTCGAAAACTCTCTTAAAACAATACAAATATAAAATTAAATAGATTTAAAATAAAAATAAAATCCTACTTCTCAACAGGACATCTGTTTTGGTTATATTTAGCTCAAGCCACGTGCGGTCATAACGAAGTATTAGATAATCTAAAGTAATCATTAACTGAAACTACTAATATGTCAATGGCCCTTGAAGAGGCGACGTGAGTTATGATCACTTACTGCAATACTTGTAATTTAATGTTGAAAACGTTTTAAAAGCTTCGTTTTATGGCCAGACCTCTTAAAAAGAACTAATAAGTAATGTTCTTGTTCAAAGTGCTCACTTAAATTGCATTTGTTTACTCTACAATCTTTGCTAGATATTCTAACTAAATCTATATTGACATCTAACTGAATTAATTTTAAATCTAAATTTATTTAATTAAAATTATTTTTAATCAAGCTTGTTACAATATCTGCTATCTGGGCTTTTCCCTCTCTCTCTTGTTTTTTGCGAGAAGTGTCTTTGAAATATAGTAGTCATCTTTCTGATTGATCAATTTATAAGCCCAAAAAATCCGTTTACAATCTCATTTACATAATATATGGTATATTATAATATATGAGAGATGATATTGTAAACGGTCCTGACGATTCTGGTTAACGTCATGTGACTTTCTGGGCTTATAAATTGAATTTATGATATAATGTACATATAAATGTTGATACACGATTTCGTCTATCATTTATTAATTTTGTTAAAATATGAACGGAGTCTACGTTCAAAATTACTATGTAATATTTTTAGGTTATATTTAATGTAACATTTAATTTCTCAGGTATACCCTATGGGTCAAGTGATTAAAAATTATTGCGGAGTAAAATTTAATATCCAGAAAAATTACCGGCAAAATCAGCACTGACTTTGCGATGCAGGAATAACTGGTAAAGAAACAATTTCTGGGTTGGACAACATCTTACTAAGGCCTTTTGCTGCGCGCAGTCAGGTACCTTCACCCGTACACACAATGCCTATATAAAATAAAGTATGCCTGGCTTTTTTCCCGTTCTTCCCTTCTTAACTCGTAATATATTCCCACCCCCTTCTACCCAATGATCTATTTAAGATTAGCAACGCACAAACACCTCTTCAGACTTGGTGGTGTCTATATCTGACGGACATCGCTGAACATCAGGTGAACTGTTGGCAGTAAAACAGGCAATGGATAAATCTAATTAATATTATAGTACAGACAACTAGTTTCGTTGAAATCGATATTGTAGTTCATAGTTATAATATATTTTAGTTAAAATTATCATCAGAATAATTTCTATTTATAAATAAAGAACCAAAATTAACGATGATTTTTAAAAATATTCCTCTTCCTCTTCTTCCTCCTAGCCTTAATCCCAAATTACTTGAGGTCGGCTTCTAATCTAATCAAAATATTAGCTGAATATCAGTTTTTACATAGAGCGAATGGCTTCTGACCTCCGCAACCCAAAGGGATTAACTGATTTCGAAGGATGGATTAGTTGTTAGGATATATATATTTTTTTTTATAGTAAAGATTGGCAAGCGAGCAGACGGTTCACCTGATGTTAAGTGATCGCGTCGCCTATGGATATACACAACATCCGAAGAGTTGCGTATCCGTTGCCAGTCCTGGAAACTGGATAAAACAGATTAAAGGATAGGATTATATTAAGGATTTGATGGGGAAAGGAGTGGAAAAGAAAAGGGTAGGAATGGCCATCCGGCAACCCCA
>DWHK01002181.1:0-10210 GCA_018247855.1 Graphium androcles
ACATCGTGAGGAAACCTGCATATCTAATATGTGAAGTTCGCCAATCTGCACTGGGGCCGCGTGGTGGACTATGCCCTAAACCATCTGTCCAGAGGAGGCCAGTGCCCAGCAGTGGGATGGTTTGAAAATAGGCTGTACTTTAGGAGGTACTCGGAAGAATTGGCTGATGTGCGTAGTATGAGCTACAAGGTGTGGTAAAGAGGATTTATGATATCATACTGCTATCTATAAGATGTTTTATCGCTTATTACCGTTTTATATAATTTTGATATTCTGTCAGTTTGGCCAAAATTTTATCTCGTATAGAAACGAAATTATTGAACAGACTTCAATGACTTAGAAATTGTAAACTGAATTGTATTGTTTGTTCGTTTACTTTTTAGTTTTAATGATTTAAATATACGTACACGATAAGAAATCCATATGGACTCAAAAGTTGGTAAAAGACATTTTAAACATTTAATCTTGAAAGAAAATATTTCTTTCTGTTTCCCCAATCGATGTTTGTGTTCCTTGTCAACGTTTGATTCCCATTCAAATTGGGACGTTTCATATTAAACGGGGTTTTTCTTTTGAGTTACGGTTCATATATTTTCCGATTGTGATCGAAATACGCCTCGAAACGCGTCGATTGTTCCAGCCAGCTTCCGATTCGGACCTCAAGCTTTATTGTTTTCGAAAAATTTTTACGGCCACTAAATCATTGTTTTCTGCGAAACCCTCTACATCGTTTGACAGCGATGTGATCCCTTTGATGGACGCCATTTATTTTTAAATCGTTCCAAGAACGAATTAAAGTCCCGAAAATCCTCCATCCCATAGATCTAAACGTGTATGTAAATAAGCGGAAAGAACATAAACACTGGCCGCATTAATGCGAAATAAAACATCGTCGACGCCGAAAAAAAAGAAAACCCATTCGAAAATCGAACGGCGGGAACGAAACATCCATAGACAATAATGGAAAGGAACAAAGAGGAAAAAAAGCGGGAAGAAACCTGTCGACGCCATGTTGTGTGGCACTCGGCCTTCACGCCTCGGCCGCCGAAGATTATCTTTCGAAAAAAGAACCGAACGGGAGGCGCTCCTTAACAATAAAAGGCTTACACGCGCAAAACTCACACTAAAACCGTCTTTAGTCACTACTGTTTAAGAGCTAAATCCGTACGAAGCGTCTTACACTTGTGCCCTTTCGTTCCGGCTGCTCAGGTGAAAAGAAAGAGCGCAGTCACTGCGCCTGCGCCGTTGCTGATGACCTGTCAATTCAGTCGTGTACGTCGGGCCGTTGGGGGGAAAAAAGTGACATTAGAGTTGGCCATCTATTATTTTGACTTTAAGTGGGGAGATGGAGCCGAGATTGATTGTGCACGGCTCGGCCCTTTTAATTATAGCGCATTCATGTTCTGTTCACGATCTACTGTTCGGTGGAGACCACTTATATATACATGCCCTTCATTGGTTTTGAATAGTAGGTGTATCGTCAAGGATATATGTGATAAAAACTATAGCATTACATGGTGCAAGGCATCAATGGTATTCGTAAACACTTCTAAAGAAGTGATTTTCTATTTCCTTTAAGAGGGATGATTTCGTGAGAAGCCTATATTTCTTAGCTTCACTTTACATTAACAGTTGGACGAAAACACATTTTATGTATGTAAGTATGTATGTTTCGCGATAACTCTCGAACCAGTGCTCCAATTTGAATGAAATTTGGAATATATGTAGTTAATATTAGTAAACTTTTAAGTTCGTTGGGCATCAAAATCAGTTCAGTACTTCGAGATATTGAAATAAATGTGAAACAAAATAATCGCAAGGTGCAAGTTCGCGGCGAACTACTAGTATAAATGATAACAAGAGCTGCTTCTGAAATATGTGACAAGTTATATATGCTTTAATTATTTATCAAATTAAATAGATATGCCCTTTAGTATATATAAAATATACGTGTAAACTGAAGGAATTAATCAAAGAAAAGCCATGAAATATATATAAATTCTTCACTCGTAGGAATTGCTAGAACATTCCCAAAATTTATTTGGTTCCCATACTTTCATAGAAGTATCTCTTTGGTTTAGTAAATTTCGATTTTAACCCGACTCTTCGTTATTGGTATTGTAGAAGGATTGTTTGCTGTTATTCTATCTTTGGATCATCAAAATGGCGTTTTAATTTTTATGCTGGACGCTTTTAGTTTTTTCTTCATCGATGGAGATTGCTTGAGTGCGCTGATTTCGCACGGTACGAGCTGACACGCGTCACTTCTTGTCTCATTGTGCGATTTGCCGTGACCCATGTGTGACGCATGAGAATAAATCGTAACGAGATTTTTATTTGTGTATGTCCATTGCTTCTTAACATATTTGAGCGAGCGAGCGAAGCGAGTAAGGTTTACGATTACAGCTGTGTCAGTACATTTTATGTGTGTATGTATGTTCCACGATAACTCTTGAACTAGTGCTCCAATTTAAATAAAATTTGGAATATATGTAGGTAATAATAGTACAATTTTTAAGTTAGTCATCATTTAGATTTAGTAGTTTAAGAGATATTGAAATAAATGTAAAATAAAATAACCGTGAGGTTCACGCTCGCGACGAACTACTAGTCTATGTTAGTTAACCGAGCGAGCGAAGCGAGTAAGTATGAATGTTCCGCGATAACATTCGAACCAGTGCTCCAAATAAAATGAAATTTTAAATGTATGTAGGTATTATTACTAAAAAAAAAATAGTTAGTTGGGCTTCAAAATTTGGTCTGTGGTTCATAAGATGATGAAATAATTTAAAGAAATAATATAAACGCCAGGTTCAATTTTGCGACGAACTACTAGGAATTTTCAATAGTCCTAGTCCATTTATTTTATGATTGATTTGGACTAGAGATGTATTGAAATCAGTATTTTCATAATTTACTCGTTATTTGAGTTAGTTTGCTATTTATAAGATGGCTTTTTATTTAGTTGCATTAGTGATGTGGTCTTTGGCCTTATGCGATGAGTTATTAATATAACTTTAGGTAGATTAATGTTTTTTTTAATTAGTTAGATTAATGTAACTTTAAGAACATAAAACTAATCTTTGTCTGCATCTGATTTTGTATTGATGTAGTTGTATTATGTTTCTATAAATAACACTTAGCGAGATTTAGCGTTGTTTCTTTTTGGTTCTTCTTTGAAAACAATTTTCAAACAGAAAACTTAACGTTCTTACTACTATAGCGTGGTTAAAGATTTTTTTTTAATTTTTTCGTTATTGGGCGGTATTTTTAATCGACTTCATAAAAAGAGGTTCCATAGTTTGTTTTGGAAATCAAAATAGCGTAAAAATATTTCACGAACGTATAAGGCGTTTAGAGTCGATTTTTTGTATTTTTTTTTAATATCTTGTCTATCGTGTATTTCTATACTAATTTCTCGTTCTATGTCCGCAGACTTGGAAAGATTGCCTTAAAGACTGCACGTTCGGTATGTTAATGCACGAGGCAATCAAAGCCCCCGCACCCTGGCGACCCAGCCCACCTATCATTAGCGTCAAGTATGTCATTACGTGACAACTTGTTCGGACATGTTTTATTTATTTTGCGATTACGCTCATTTGCGAGCGGGCTACTTTTTGTTTCCATTTACTTGGATCGCTACCTATGCCCTTCGTACTATGCAAGTACCTATGTATATTGTATATTGTGTTGCACGCTGCACGGTTATTGTTAAAACTAATACCTTCTACATAAATATAAAGATGTATATAAATTTATTTATAATATTTTTTTCTAAGTAGTTGTTTCTAATAGGTAAGATCTCCTTAATTGTATAATGACATCGATGCTCCATCCTGGAAAAGATCTTGGATCTTCTGATGTATATAATTCATAAGTACTATTATGTGTCATACTACCTACGCTCCAGGCCTTCACTCCTGTGGGTCATTTCAGGATTAAGAATATCCGTGTAACAAATTTCATCTAGACCGGTGCAGGCGATCTTGAGCTATAAATAGTGTAAATAATCCGACTTCGTTTTATATATATAGATTTAAAAAAACTTGTTGTTACGTAAATAATGAAATGGGTAAAAAACTTTTATTGGAAAGAATTTCAATACTAGATGCCCTAAAATTTAAACAAATCATTAGTTGTTATAATCTCTTTACATAACATTTTTTTTTCCAATAGAAAGTATTATTTAATGGTATATACATAATAACAGAAGGATGTGTGCGTAGATACGTCCATCATCACGTAGACCGCGATGTTATAAAAACAGCATATTACAGACGCACAAACAAACTCGCGTACAATAGTGCGGACAAACAAATTATTTGTGTGTAACTCGCGACTGCAATCACGGACGGTCACGACCCATGGTCACGCGGCTACCATCATACCACCGCGTACTTATTGCTGATCAAAACATAAAATTGACCATAGGACCGGTATTCGGCTTATATGTTTCTTAGAGACCAGCTTGTGGTAACTTTACCTGATTGTACGGTAGGGAGTGGTTAATCTATTTTTATAGAGGAAGGTTGGCAAGCAAGCAGACGATTCACCTGATGTTAAGTGATCTCGTCGCCCATGGACGCACACAACATCCGAAGTGTTGCGTGTGCGTTGCCAGCCTTGGAAATTGGATCAAACAGGGTTTAGGCTAGGATGGGTCAGGGTTATATTAAGGTTTCGGAGGGGAAAGGAGTTAGAAATAAAAATGGTAACAATGGCCATCCGGCAACCATAAGAGCCATGTATGTTTTATTTTATCTGATTTGCTGCTGAACGCCCTAATGAGAAAAACAATACAACGAACGTTATTGAAAACTCTTATGAAAAGATCATTGTCGAGCACTTTTACCACTTTTCTAAAAAAATCTTTGATAATATTATAAATACGGAAAAAAAAGTCTTTTTATTTATTTGTTTGTTATTATATCACATTTTTATTACAAACATTCTTTGGAACTTTGCATACATATTGTTAGGGATACAAAAAAGCTTTCGGGTACATTAGATTAAAAAATACTGTACCGAAGTATAAATAATTACTTCTAGACAGTCGTACAAAACGTGACATCTCTACTTCATATAGAACAAACACCGCGGAGAGGGAAAAAAGCAAAGCTGTGGAAAGTTGATATTAAACACTCAGATTTATAGCAACGAAACATATCGTAAGCACTTACTTGATTGTTCCAGCCGGGCATTTGACACTAATTTCAATATTTTGTCCTTAACGCGAACCATAAGAAAATACTAACTTTAATAATCTCCGACGCTAAGTTATTAAACATATTTATTTCGCGCTAGCAAAGTCATAACTCTCTATTACGGCGGAGCTATGGCATAATGACAAAACATAAAGTTGAACTGCAGGAGATAGTAGAAGTATTCTTCAAGTTATAGAAGAAGGCGTGTAACTTTCAACTGGTTTTGACCGGCAAGCACTTGTCTAATCTAGCGTTGACCGTATTGACTAGTACTGGTATCTGGCATGCGTCGGTGCGACTGTCCTGATAACAACCTAACTTAAATTCAATCTACTTGCTATCTGAGTTAAGCTTGTTTTCATGTAGTGGTTATTTTTAATGCATTATCATTTATGAACTAGCAGTTACCTTACGGTTTTACTCGCAATTTTAAGAGTTATTTGTTAGACAGTAAAACAAATATTCATACAATGCCTGTATCTGAAATTAAGATTTTTTTATTTTTTTCGGCGTATCAATATGAAATATATATCAGGTTTTAAGATAGAAATACGCCAAAATAACTGAAAAAGAGTGGATGAAAAGTTTTTGTGTGTTACGCGTACAAACATACACAGAGACAGACAGACAAAAATTCTAAAAATAATTGTTTCGGCTTCTATTGCTGTTAGAAAGTCGGCTTATATATTTTTTTATATATCTCCCAGCACAACTTCATTTGTTTTTTTAATCTCAAATAAAAAAAAATGGCGGTAACAATTATTTAAATCCTTTCACAATTCGCGGAGATATCGTGTGACAAGAACACAGAAAAAATGAATCAGTCAACTAAATAATATATTTTTACGGTTGAATAAAATCTATAAATAGCGCATGCACACTTATCCATTATTTACGTATACTCTATGATATATAATATAAAATATATTCTTACTTGTATTTCGCAGTTGTGGCAACCCTAAAAGATTGATAGTTATGGAGACCGAGTTAATGGACTCTAAAGCAACGGATACCCGCGCTTTATTGGAAATATTTTGTAAAATGGCACATTCGTTGAGATATACTCACTAGTTGCAGTTGTAATGAAAAATCATTATGTTCGAAACGATTGTAAGGCCTCTGCACCATGTTTACTACGTGTAGTTTTCGTGTTTCACTGAACAAATTTATAGCAACGCTTTATGCCTTCCTGTTTGCTTTAATAACAGGGTGTACATATTAATTTTAGTTTAATAACACCTTTGGATTTATAGGACAAGAATTAGTGTGGTGTATTTCACACCGAAAAATGTTTTGTATCTCGACATCTTGAGAGTTTTATTTTTAAGCTAAACTAAGGTATAAATTACTTAAATCATAATTAAAACATGCCTGTGTCTAATTAGCGAAAATTTCTCCCTTTAACCCTCATTATAAAAAATATTTTTTTATTATTTTAGATTTTATTATATTCTTCTATATGAACAAATATATCAGATGTTAGCGTCTGAAACTAACGATCTATTATTTATACATATATATATATGTGCATATTTATATATTATTGTATAGGATATTGGTATATTTTACAATTATATCTTATCTTAGTAATTTGTTTTTAATTATGTCATATTTTTATTTTTATCCGCGTGTGACTTTTTGTTAATTTATTTGCACCTACCACAAATTGTCCCTACGCCCACTGGAAGAATGCCATAAGGCATTAAGTCCGCCCTTTGTTACCCTTATTTTAAGGCGAACCATTAAGGAACAATTACGAGAGATCAGTGTACTTTACACTGACCTTGTGTATTTCCCTGGACGATGACTCTCCTCCATGTACAACGTTAAATAACCTGGCAAAAAATATTTTTATGGTCTTATTGTATTATAAGTAATTGTTACCACCTAGCACCAGCCTCACCAATTCATATTTTGGCGACACATGAACTAATAAAAACTAATATACTTGTATTAAAAGCATTAACTGCTTCAAATGTTAGAAATTTAATAATAATCAAGATAAGAAATTAATAAAGAAATGTTATTTGAGCATAAATTTTCTGTTTTTATTATTGTGTAAGTTACGCCCGTTTTAAATACGTAATGTAAGTTATTGAATATAATTCATATAAATGTTTTCTATGATGAAAGCTGTGGTCACTTTAACTTAAATCTTTACAATGATGCTTTTACTTTAATAAAATCAATTGATTTCTTAATGTTTCTAATGTTGGTAAGCCTTAACCAGTGTTAGAGTTAGTTGACTGAGCGAGTGACGCAAATAAGGTCTACATTTAGGGTTCGGTCAAAATACATTTTATGTACATATGTATGTATGTTCCGCGATAAATCTTGAACCAGTGCTCAAAATAAAATGAAATTTAGAACGTATATAAGTAAATCTAAGAATCTATTAAATCTATTGAAAAGTTCATGAAATATTTAAGTAAATGTGAAATAATTTCAAGTAATAGAAGAACTATTTATTATATTAATAAATATTTTATAATAAATTTTATAATATCTGCAAATTGGTCTCAGGCAATTTTTTTAATGTCGACGCGGATTTCGGTAGGCCGTATCGCGAACGTAACGAATCAGCGCATATAGGCTCTTAAAATCGACGATACAACACTACGTCTAACCGATCGGTCACACCATGATTATTCGTAGAATAAACAAAACGAGCCTCGTTAAGGTCGTAGCATTCGACGCGGCGCATAAAAAAATAATTTAACGCATATCGATCCGCCGCAGCTATCTGACGGATTGACTAATTTGTCCGAACGCGGGTAACGCGTACGCGCATTGTGCTAGATCAAACATGGCGTCGCTAATGGCGGGAAAGACGCGGACATATTGCTCGGCGCCGTTGTTTATGGGCTTTTTGTTTTTTTTTTTTTATAAGACAACGGAATTAGGAGCTGTGCCGGGTCGTCGGTCGTGACCCGTTGTATTCCATTCGGAGATCATTGAATACGTAATGCGATGTGCTACCTTTTCTAATGAACGAAACAATAAACCAGTTGATTGCTTTGATTGCCCGTGATGATGGTTATTTTTCATCTGTGCGCATACCAAGATAGTGTGAAGTTAAAGGAAAATATAATCATACGAACTGTTCCCTGCTGTTTGATCTGTGTGATTTTTGTTTGCTTTAAAACCGTTTTTAGTGACCACCTTGATAAATCGCGAATGGAGTGGAGTAATTATGCCAAATTTTAAGCCTGATATCTAGTGAAGAGTGGAAGTCTCCTATTTATAAAGATGTACATTGAAGCTTTTTTTATTTTAATCATTTAATTCATATTTACTGCCTAACTTCAAGGGAACAAGAACACATAAGGCTTCCAAATCCAGCTTCCTAACCTAAGATAATAAAAACATTTCATGGTTGAGAACTTTAGAAAGTCAAGATTTTTTTAAAGGAGTGCTGGCACGTAAGAATAAAAAAACTCATCCATCACTCGTCGAGGGAGCCGCGAATCATAGGGCGTCGAAAACTCAACTCATTGTGCCTACGCACGACTGTTGCCCTCCTACTGCTACCTGGAAGTCACGCTTCTCACCTTTGTGTCAGCTGGCCTATCGACACTCAGGATGGAGGTCAATAAGTAAGGCAACTAGAGGTGCCTCAGAACGTCTTATTAATGCTCCTAGTAGTTCGTCGTGATTTTGGACCTCGGGGTTTTTTATTTTACATTTATTTCAATATCTCCTAAACTACTAAACCGATTTTGACACCCAACAAACTTAAAAATTGTTTAATATTACCTACAAAAATACCAAAATTTCATTTAAATTGGAGCGGTGGTTCGAGAGTTATTGCAAAACATACATACATACATAAAATGAGTGTTCACCTCCGCTGTAATTGTAAACCCCACTCGCTTCGCTCGCTCGGTCAATAAATGCGAAATTTAATTCGTGTAGTTGTGAGGTTGGCCGAATGTGTGGATGTTTGTTAAGGCTTTTTTTTAATATTGGTGAAAAGGTAGTTCGCCGCGATCTTGGACCTCGCAATTACTTTGTTTCACATTTATTTCAATATCTCTTAAAATACTGAACCGATTTTGATGCCCAATGAACTTAAAAATTGTACTTCTAACTTGTACCTACATATACCAACCGCGTACTCCGACCACGCGGAATACATATACCACTATACATACAGGCGTATTATATATACATATGTATAAAGTGCTATACTAATGTAATAAAGGTGAAGACGCGCTAAAGTTGTTTTGTTAAACGGGCTAATCCATCCATTATAATTAACAGATAGTCCAATATACATTTCACTTCATTACTACCTTTTATAAATATTTCCAACGATTTACGCAGGAAAGAATTTTTTTGTTCTACCCATTCCTTATCTATATACCTCGAACACCCCATTACAGTTCATTCTCCGCGTTACCGTAATTCTTGCTAAACGGATTTATAAACACAGTTTAATATACTTTTACATACACTCGGTATGTAAAAGTATACCAAACCGTGTTTATAAATCCGTTCCGTGGGGAAAGCGTCACTATTTACAGAGAGAGCAAGCAATTGTTGTGGTCTCACTGTGATAGGCTTAATTCACTTAGCTTTTAGCTTTTAGCCGGCGCATGTGTACTGACATTTGATTGCTTATCCGTCTGAAATATTTTAATGGGCCGCAACCTGTCGATTTTTATGCAATTTGCAAAATTACGATATGCAACGTATTTTTAAAATCGGGTCAATAAATTGAAAAATTGGGTCTGGTGGAAACAAGATTGCTTATCAAATTAAATTTGCACGATTATGGTATTGCTGTTTGTTTTTGCAATAAAAATGTGCGTTTAGTGATATTCTTCTTAATACAAATTGCTGGCAAGTATAGAATTACATGTAATTAATTCTAGTGTTTCTGCTTATTTAGTCATTTTGGTTAATTGTAGTTGCTAGAATTAATTTAATTTTCAGGAAACCTGTCGCCCCTATCCAAATTAACCACCCCTTTAAAATAAAACAACTATGACCTAAGCTTTTAC
>DWHK01002182.1:0-10210 GCA_018247855.1 Graphium androcles
CAATAAGTTACCTTTACAAATTCCCGGCTACTGTTTAGCGCCCTCACGCAAGCGCCCCATTAGCATAAATACTTTTTACACTTAGGCACTTTATTAATAATAAGCGGATGAATTGAAATAGGAAAAATAAACGGTAAGTAATACTGTATCGAGATTTGATTTGTATATGTTCATTTATCTTTAGTAACACCGATATAATTTTAATTTGGTATATATATTAAATTAATATATTTAACTCTGATTTTGACGATTTTAATTATTTTTTCTGTAAGACATATAATTATATACATAATTCGTCGTCGTGTTGGGTTGTTGAGTTGATTTAAAAGATTAAGAGAGCATAATATTTTCTGGTGAAAGATTATATCGAAACAATCTTACTCAAATTAGAAAAATTTGTTTGCCAAACAAATTCAAAACCTCCCTAGGATTCTTAGGATCTCTTCTGCTGATAAAAGTTATCATGACTTTTACGTTTAGTAAAAGTCTTGTAAACGTAAAAGTGTACAGTATATTAAATTAAGCAAATTGATAATTTGTTATTATTTGTTTAACTTAAATATTTATCCCAAATATTGAAGATTTTTAATCATAATCAATTTTTAATTTCATTAATGAATATTTGTAATAATTATTGTTAACAGATGTTTTTTAAATATTAACCAATAATTGCCGCTTTGGATTAATATTATACCTACGGTGTGTGATTTTCTAAAATTAATCTTTTTTTACACGATAAAGATTGCGTTTTAAATTTGCGTCATTCGAAAAAATTGAAGTCAAGTATTCGAATGACACATTTCAAAAAATCTGAAATGTGTCATTCGAATACTTGACTTTCAATTGCTTTTACATTCGACTGTGAAAGTAAAGGTGGATAAGCCGTAAATTAGGATAATGTTTAAATGCGAGTACTAACGTGGAGTTAATGCAACAGAAACAGCTCGCAATATCAATGCTGAGTTCCGACAGAATGGCTAATGAACCCACCGTGCGGTTTTGGTTTAACTGATACTGAACCCTGACGTAGCGAAAACTTTGCCTTGAAGAATCAATCACAAGGAAGACCTGCAATTAAGATAAATTGTGATAAATTAAAAACTCTAGTGGAAGCCAACCCGTATCAAACTACCAAGAAATTAACAGCATGCTTTGACATAACCGGCACCAAATCGAAACATAACACTTAGCACATAGAAAACTTAAAAATGTCTGTGCCTCATGATTTGACTGGCCTGCAAAAAGAAGCGCGCTTTCAAGCTTGTCTTAGCTTGTTGAACTGGTACAGGAAACAAGGTATTTTCGACCGGATTATGATGTAAGACGAAAAATGGATTCTTTACAATAATCGCAAACAAACAACGCAATGGCTAATTCCAGGTCAAACGCCGCGACAATGCTCTAAAACGAAGCTTTGCCACAGAAGAGTGATGGTAACTGATTGGCGGACACTCCATGGTGTAATTCACAACAGCTTTCTCAGATCCAGTCAAGCAATACCAGCTATGCAATTTCTACTGAAACATGATGACAAAATTCATAGCGAAACAGCCCCGACTCCTCTCCGATCGATATTCACCATTATTACTCCATGATAATGCAAGATCTCACACTGTTCACGAACCATTTTAAAATTACACGACCTGCAGTTAGAAACCATCCGTCACCCTCCGCACTTGCCCGACTTGGCCATTACTGACTACCATTTTATCCATTCTGGTAAAAATATTTAAAGTGGTAAAAAAGTGGGTAAAAATATTTTTTCTCATGAGGCAGTCCAAACGCCTTCACACAGATTGTTGCGTCTAGGCCCCCAGAGATTTATTGCATAGGCATAAATGACCTTCCAATGATATGGCATAAATACACAATAATTGAGAGAAAAAAAATGTTTAAATTTTTCCGTACTCAATGGAAATTTTATACTTTTACCCCTAATACGACCATTGGTTCGGAAAGTAAAGCATCTGACTTAATAATACTCAGCGGGACCGATACTTCTCGTTACTGATGCATTCTTATAACAATATTATGTCATATAATATACATAAATAGTTGACACTTAAACCATCTAATTTAATAATATAATAATAAACAATAATGCTTGTCTCTGTAATGTTCAAAATCGTTTCATACAATTCTTACAATCAATAAAAAATCGTAAACACTTGCAAAAATATCGTAAGCACAATACAATATGTAGCAATATAGCTAGTAACCACATGGTTTCACTAATTCCAAATATATTACGGCAGAGCTTCCTTATTCTGAACTACTTTACCACCAATTCTCACAAAGACTTCTATAAATGTCAAACATAAAATAATATTTTAACACACAATAAAAAGTTTTAATAAAATAGCAACATGTTCCGTTACATAATTTGTTAAGAATAATCCTAACATAAATTATAAAGTATTGAATTAGTCATACATTAAAAAGTATTTAATTTTAACTTGTGAAATGTATTTTACTTTAAAGTACAAACCCAATTTATCATTATTTTATCAGACATTCATTTTTTTAATGGGCAACATTGCAAACATTATTCATTGTTAATTATTAAAACACCATTTCAAACAACAATTTTCTAATTACAATATTAAGTTTTTATGGAACATTTATGCCATTTATTTTTACAGTTAATTATACATATATTTCATATATCTATAAACCTATTTTTGAGTATATCCATTACTGATGACCTATTGACGCAGTTGCTAAGTTATTGGCTTCGGTGATTCGCACCCGGAACAATTCTTTGTATGGCCTTCAAATAATTGATTCTGATCTGGTTGTTTGTAGAATCTATGTTTTTAAAATGCCCTTGCAACACTAGCCAAGGAGCTTATAGTAAGGACAACCTTTTTTAAAAAAAGAACAGACTACAAGTAAGAACGAGTCGTGACGGAGATGAGAGGCAATTAGTCATAGCTGTTGAATGCAGCGTGGGGAAGTTGAGACCGCGGGAGAATGAATTTATGGTTCACCGATATCTCTTTCTTTAGCCCTTTTGCAGACGAAACTTGATGAGCGAAAAAGCCCTGGACCAAATCCGTTCATTTAGTGCTGGAAGGTTTGATGTGTAGTACCGGATCTCCTGGCTCCCATTGTCGTGGACACTTATTCGTGGGGTGTTTGCCTGCTGTGAAAAAGCTCTCTTACACTCTTGCATTTGCTCTTACACGAAAAGGAAATGAAAAATTTTCCTGATCACCTTGCAGGGGACGATTGAGGAGATATTTCAAAGGTTATTTACTGGTAAAGTATGGAGCAATTGCTAAGCCCATAGATTCGGCGTCGTAGATCGTGAATTTGTTTCACACTTGAAACAATTATTTGTATGTCCTACAAATAATTGTTTCGTATCTGGGTGTTTGTATGTGGAATTTATGTATGTAAGTCGTCCATGTGACACAAGCCATAAGTCTTACAGTTAAGACAGCGTAAAAAAAATAAACAAAAAAATTGATGGACTTAGACGCTTTTATAAATTTATTTATTTTTATAAATAAAAATGTTGAGTATATGAAAATTTATATTATGCATATAATGTTTATATATAAAACTTGAAAATGAAAGCTTCATCTCCAAACTTTATTTCTAACGAAAAGTTTGTAGACACCGATCGGATTTCCTTCAGGGTTACGAAGGTTTATCGCGATAATTTTCCTGTCTACGCCAAATCCGTTTTCTCGACAACTTTTGACACTATTTCTTGTATATACGTAAACTTTTCTGTGTGAGCGGAAAATCCGGCCAGCCATCGTATTAAGTTCCTGCTTTACATGTATTGAAATTTATCCTAAATATTATTATTTTTCCGACATTTCTATTTAGCTAACACTTACTGCGTTGCTGCGTAATATGAATCAAAATATTATTATTATCAACCAAGTGTTAACCTAGTGGTTAGTTATATATAAGTTAATTAATTTTAAATTAATATGTCATTTATATTCTACATAAAAATAGACTTTTTAAATTACAAATTGATAAACATATAAATTAAAGTAATCTGTATTAGTTGGAATAATATTTACCAGTTTCTCTAAATTTATGCCTATGACAATTGCTATTTATGATTGTCTTTTATATTACCGCACATTTTTTTTTATTTTTGTTTGCTTTTAAAGATGTTTATAAAAATATATATAAATGGCTTTTAAATACATTATTTTTCAACTGCTTGAAATAATTTATTACATTGTAATAGGAAAAGTACTTAATAAACAAAATACTAGATGACCGGTTGGCGCAGTTGCTGTGGCTAAGATAAATCTTAATCCTGGGGTAAAAGATTATACTGTACACTATATATCTACTATTAAGTGAAAAACTATTTTCCACGCCACTTTCATTTCCATTTTCGAATCTATTCCTACTAAAGTTCTCCTGACTGAATTTGGGCCACGGCCACCAATCGACACAGTGTTCTTTGTGTCAACTGCACAGGAGATATTTTAGTGCACAAGAGTATGCGCTGACACAGTTTCACTCTTTGTCTTTTTATTCTCATAGCTCGATAGGACGGATATCCGACACGGTCGGAAAAAGACCAGGCCATCGCTCTAACCAAACTTAGAAACAACAACACAAAGCCACTGTCCCCTGAGAGATTCAAAACCATGGCCACCAGTTTAAAAAGCAAGGGTCTATACCACTAGTCCACGGAAGTTCCTAGTGCAGTATAAAAGTCTTGAAGCAGTATATTTGCCACGTCATTTAAATTGCTTTGTTAGTATAGTGGTATAGACCATTTATTCACAAACCAGAGGCCACAAGTTCGAATACTACAGAGCGAACACAAACACACAGGCACTGATTTAGTGTTGTATTTCCTACATTACATTACGGTAATAGGAACAAGGGATGATCATCCGATTGCCTGAAAATTAAGATCATTTTAAAACATCCACGCTCCAACGTATCTTATCTCACTCCGAAGAAAGAGTACGTCTGTCTTTGCATACACTTGTGCACTATAATATCTCCGGCGCAAATGGCTGATCCCTTATAGATTGGCCGCCACGGTCAAAGTTCGGCCAGAAGAATATTATTATTAGTTATATGAACACAAGCTCAATGCAGAGTAAATACATACAAGAGATTGTTTTTTTCATTTATTCTCCATCCAAGTGTCGCCGTGATTAAACACTTATTGTACTGGTATTAAACTAAAGTAGGTTACGAGCACCCAAATAATTGCTACTACAGTGAAAACAAAAGTATAACAAAAGCTTATTGTTATGAATGCACAATGTGTGAGGCAGAGTATTTTATTATTCTACTTACTTCAGAGCACATTATGCGGAATTAATATTTTAAAATAGTTAAAATACAACTAATTTTCAAAAGATAAAATGCCATGCAATAAGACTATGTGAATATGTATAGGTACAATGTATGTACGTATGTTACACTAGCGGTTGCCCGCGACTCCGTTCAAGAAGAGTTTAGTTTCATTTTAATATCTCTCTACCTAATAATAAATTTTATTTCCTGGGATTCAATTGAAAAAGGCATAATCCATGCTCTACTAACTTTTGCAAACCGCATTAAAATCCTTAAAATAATTTCTAAGATGTGCGCGATGGAACTGACAAACAAATAGATAGAAAAATTAAAATCTTTTCTTTTTGTTTATTATTATTTTCTTTTACTGCCACCACTATATTAACTTGAGTGGAAGGGAAGCTAAGTGTGACAGTGGTGCGGAGTGACACGAGTTTAATAGTCTATACATATATATTTTTTTTAATTTGAATGATAGTTTAATGAATGCATTGGTGCACAGATTTGTTATCAAGCATTGGCGGCCGATTGGTGCACTAAGCCATTGGCCTTAGCGTCGCGGGTCGTGGGTTCGATTCCTACCTGGAACAATTATTTGTATGATCTGGGTTTTTCTAGATGTGGAATCTGTTTGTAAAACGCCCTTGCGCCCTAAGCCAAAGAGGTATAGTAAGGGCAGCGTAAAAAAGCATTAAATATAACAATAAACAATCTAACAGATTTTTGCCAATAATTGCTTTAAAAGACTTCTCTGCGATATTTAACACAATTTTTCATGCGTTCGAACCACTTTTTAAAACATTTATTCCAGTCCGAAGTGGGGGTTGCCAAAATGGCCATTTGTAAGCGTCAACAGCTGCCCAGGTGTGCTGAAACGTTGACCACGAAGACTGCTTAATTTTGGGAAAGGTAAAAGAATCATTAGGGCTCAAGTCAGCACTGACTTGGGTACTTTGTACGGTTCGGATGGTCTAAAATTTCAATATTTTCGCCGCTCAAAAACGTCGTTGTTTTGGACTAGAATTGTCATAGGGCAATATCATACGCCGTTCTGATTTGTTTTTGAAACTCTGTGATAACTTAATGCAAACAAAGAGTTATGTACCAGTCAGCGGTAACCATCTTACTATCTTCTAGCACATGCATAGCAATGGCGACATGACTACTCTTTGCCACAAACTAGGTTTTTTTTTGAAGTTCTTCGTAAGCGTATGACTTTGATTGGTTTTGGAAGAATCTTGGAAGACCCTGACACTTAACTGCTGATTAGAATCCGGATCATAAACACATATCTACCATGCATCATTACGATTTCGATTCGTAACTATATCGTAGATGTGTTTTAACTCTCCTCAATTGAATCGCTGCAGAGTTTTACGGCACATCTAATGCGGGCTGCTTTTTGGTCGTTGCTAAGCAAATGTGGTACCCAACGAGAGATCAACTTTATTACGCCTAGCTCTTCAAGCAAGAATTTTTTGTATAGTAGTAGAGTAAAATGCCCACATATGCCTCAACTTACGATATGTCACATGACGATCTTCGGGAATAAGCTACCACACGGCGTCGACATTCTCTTGTGTCATGGCGATTTTTGAACAACCTTCATGTGATTTGTCACTGTGACTAGAGTGACTTCGTTGAAACTCTAAATACCAGCAATTTACAATCCTAAGACATGGTGCTGCATTATTAAATATAGAATTCATCTCCTCAAGCACTGAAGCCCTCTTTAAATTTGTAGAAAATTATCGCACGCATATTTTCCTTCTATTTTTCATTTTCACAACCGACATGTCACCTTTGAAAAGACGCTACAATAAAACTATTTCACCGTTAAAAAAACGTTATTTTATTTTTAACCGACTTTAAAAAAAGGTTTCTCAATTCGATCGTATATTTTTTTTATGTGTGTTTGTGGATTTATTCGCTGTTTATGAACTGATTTTGATAATCATTTTTTTTATTGGAAAGGAAATATCCTAAGTGTGGTAACGTGAAATTTTTATAAAAATCGCTTAAGTTGTTTTTGAAATCAAACTAACGAAAAAAATTGTCCCGAAAGTACACTTCTAAGGCGTTTGAAGTCAGTTTTTGTAATTTTATGTCAAAATAATCTTGTCGAATTCTAAATTCAAAATTTTCAGAATGCCGGTTTTTTATAATATGTCGGGAAGTTTGTAAACAACTTGACTTAAAAAGCAGCCCAGGTGTCTGTTCTTATTTTAGTTCGCGATTAAGTTTAGTCTACGAATATTCGCTGAAACGTGCTGTTTTATTTAAACTTTGTCCACTTAAATTGGTTGAGTTATAGAAAGCTAGGTGTTAACATTGGTGCAGAGAAGCATGGGTCCTCAGATACTCACGAAGCTTTCGTCTATTAAGTGTTCGACGGATATTTTTCTATAATGAGTTACTTGAAATCTTGCTGGAAAAAATATTGCTTCTATTCTTCTATTCTATTTTGATAGGGCCAAATACTCTCTTTACACATCAAGATGATTAGCCCCAAGAGCTAAATACGCTCCAACGTCGCGGATCGTGGGATCGTTTCCCGAGAGGGGTATAAATAGGTAGGTAGGGGAGGGGTAGGTAGAGTATTTACATAACTTACAAGTTATGTAAATACTTATGTAAATATAAATAAATAAGAAAAGAAAAAGAAGCTTTATGAAAAAAATATAGGGGATAAATCTTTAAGAAAATACTATTTAATAATCACTTAACTCTTCATAAGTAACACCGCAAAGATATATTTTGGTAAAAAATACGAATATTTACATTCCAAAAAGTTTTAAAGCCCACAATAAAACTTATTATTATTTACTAGAGCAGAGCACGGGGGCGAGTTTATTTTTAATTTTTTGCCGAATATTTAAAACATCATATACTACATTATAAATTAAACAACTTTACGTATTTTTCCGCGGTTTATTTTTAAATCTTATAACCCGACGTTTCGAATCCTTCACCGTGATCATGAATGCTGTAATATATGTATATATATGTATATAAAAATACGTAATGTTGTTTAATTTATAATGTCCAATATGCGCGTAAGTCTCAGAAATGTTACCATATACTACAGTTCAATTTTGAATAATTTGCTTATTAATATTTATATTTGCTTTATTATAAAACATCAAACAGCGAATATAGTTATAAAATGTACCTAATCCGTTTATAATTGAATGTTTTACAATTAGGAAGAAAATATGCAACCGTTTTATATTTTTCCAAAAGAATCTTGTGAAATATGAGTAAATCAACGATAAGGTTGGCTAAAATTTATATAACAAAAGTCTTTAGAGTTTTTTACTATGATTTTAAAATATAAGAATTAATACATGTTTAGCAATTTAAATCAAATACATTTCGGAAATATTTCATAAAAACTTAAGGTTTAAAAATAAGTAATAAATTCGCGATTTATATTTGATACAAAGCGCTAGTTTCTTCGTCTTCAGTCAGCTGCGAGAGACCAAGATGGGAGCACGTCACGTTACACGATGACACCTGTGACATTGGAAAATGGCGATGTGTGCGTACATCTGATGTCTAATTTATATCGCGCTCGCTGCCCTCTTAAACCATAACGCCAATAGATATCTACTGTCATCTAACACTATTATAATCAGGAGAACCACACTGACACTTTAAAAAATTATGACCATGACCATGTTGTGCTCTATTACATCTGTAAGCGTTATAATCCACGGTAGTCACTTCAGATTTTACATCTTCCCTTACTATTTTTGCTACGTCTAAAAACTCCCGCATCCCGTCACACAACATTCGTAGACGTGGCGCGTGACATCTCGTAGAGTAACTCGTGAGGTGTCGCACGCCTTGACCGGTCGACTGCTACGAGATTTAAAAAGCCCTCCAGTTAGCGGGTGAGTCGAGGATGCACCTAATTGGAGGGCGCTTAGTTCAGGGGCTCTACACTCCTTCTTATAAAGAAGCTGTGGCTGCAGCTGTGCAAGGGTGGGCACACACTGCAGTGATATTCTGCAATTATTTGAAGCATGCGACTCACATTCACAAGGATTTGGAATAGTGTATAAATATATATAGGAATGCAAAGAGCTGAGGAAACCTTAGATGAACCTCATGCTTAATTCAGTTAAATACCTTCCTTCTCAAAAATCGCGTGGGTAGAGAAGCGCGGTCGTTGGTTTTAACGTGAAAAGTCTATGAGAGATTCGCTTTGATATTGCTCGTGGATAAGCCGTCATATAAGCAGCACGCCTTGTAAACTTTGAGATGCTCCCGAAGATACCTCCCTCGCTAGTCGCTGGGTATTGAGGTAACCATGCGTGACTCATAATACCCTCTATCCGACGATAACCTTGAACCATAGTTGTACCAACCCTTGCACAAGCTTTTTTTAAACACTTATTAGTTGTTTTAACAATAGATTCTTTTCAAATTTTACTTTTACTTTCTTCTCAAAATCAATTTCTTTCGATTACTTTACATAAATGTAAACATACACAACGAAAAAATTATCTTATTATAAGAGAAATCACGAGCTACAGCGAATACATATGTACATATGTATATGAACGTAAATGCTTGTTCATTTAACGCAGTGCCAAAATCTAGTTTAGTTTTTAGACGACATAGAGATTATCTTTACGATCCACTTTTCAGTCACGGCACCCTTAAAGACGTATTATGTCAAAAAGATCCAAAGCATGTTAGAACAATCCACCAATGTTTGAATCTGTAGCCTAAAATTAAGAATGGACTATTGTAGGCTGAAGATTAATTAATGTGACTCTTATTTTGTTGTCAACGCCGTTGTTTTCTTAATAGAAAACAGTTTTTAATTACCTCTTTTTTTAAAAAAAAAAAAAAATATAATAATTTTTTTAAAATTAATTACCTCTGTAAGCACAAAGCACAACAC